>CACRXK020013822.1:0-13638 GCA_902702795.2 Paramuricea clavata
CCCTTTGATATCTATCCGATAAAAAGTCGATAATGTCGAAAAAAAAAGTCGAAAAAGTCGAAAAGTGATCTACACATGTCGACATAGCTTCAAATCGAAATTGTGATTAACTGACAACATGATAAAGTCTTTAGAATTCGCACATTTTACAAACAATATGCATATCTATGGTCTCATTTACACATATTACATGTGGAGCCAATCAGAATTCAATTTCTTACGTTTGCAAATTAACATAACTGAATATACGTTCGTTTACGTGCTTCGGTGAATGTTAACTAATATTACACCTATGCCTATTAAAAGCCGCTTCACTTTCTGAACTTTCGTTACCACACGGCTTCGTTAGGGAGACGAGACAGTTCATATTGGCAACTGAGGTTTTTAATATACAACTGTCTAGTGTCTATTTGTTCGAACGTACACAAGCAACGCGTTTATGTCTCGTTTGATTATGGCAATCAGTTCGCTTGCATTTCGGATATTTCGCTCTCACGGTTTACAAACTTGGTCGGATAGTTCCGAGGTAGAATTAACTTCGATTCCTAAATGAACTGAACCGGCAATTCGGCTTATTTCGGCCAAGGTTTTACCACTGTCGTAACGTTTTTTTTGCTTGCCTTAAATAAATAATTTCTCCAACGATATATAAGAATACTAGAAAATACATGCATGCAGAAACCCTCGCCTTGCTGACAAAACCGTTGTATTTTCCGAACATGAAGTATCTAAAGTAGTTGTCATGGTAACACGATAATTTTCCCCGAGCCGGCGGCGCGAAGCGCCGTGCGAGGGTACTAATTCCCCCCGGCTATTTACACCCGGGGAAACGAAAGCATTAGCGAAGTATAAAGTTCATCAATGAGCGCGGGCGTCGGTCACCAACGATGGGTGGTCATCCTCACTGATCTCAAAAATATGGCGGACTGTCATGAATAACGGACACTGATTGGTCCAATTTAAAGTTTGCATTGTAACGACTGCATGACGACAGCGAAATAGCAAACATTTCTTGATTTGATGAGTTGATGATTGATAAATTTCTTGCAAATATTCTTCATTTTTGCTCGTATCTCTGCAAGATTTTGTAAATTTCAAGAAAGAAAGGGCGAAAGAATCAGCTAAAAGAAGGGAGCCGACGTTAACGAAGGTAAGTTTGTTTTAAATATTGATTTTATAATGGCTTTAAAACCCGACGGCCTTTGCGTATATGAAACAACTAAACAAGACAGCATATAATTTCAGTGTATCTTTAATATTGATTCCCTTTTTTATTATATTGAATTTTTAAATAAAAAATAAAGCAAAGTTATTTGCAAGCGAGAATTTGAAATAATTTTATTGCAAACTCAAATTTATCGATAAAGCCATTTAATAGTTAAAGGCAGTTTAGTTTTATAAAGAACACTTTAAAACGTTTTGGGAATTGTTTGTGGTTGAATTTTACCTTAAATTGAAGCTTGTATTACGTATAATTATATACCTAACATATATATGTTGGGAAATTGATAATTTTGTAATTAAAAGTGATATTTTTAGGCGATTTTCATTTGTAAGAATATTCTTAAAAAATTATCGTGTTACCATGACAACTACTTTAGATACTTCATGTTCGGAAAATACAACGGTTTTGTCAGCAAGGCGAGGGTTTCTGCATGCATGTATTTTCTAGTTTAAGAATATTCTTACAAATGAAAATCGCCTAAAAATATCACTTTTAATCATAGGCTGCCCAAAAGTGCGTGTTGTAATATTTACCCTCGCGCGTGGCGCTCGGGCGTGCATCGAGTCTACTCAGTTTATTATTATGACTGAGTAGACTCGATACTCGTCATAATAATAAACTGAGTAGACTCGATGCACGCCCGAGCGCCACGCGCGAGGGTAAATATTACAACACGCACTTTTGGGCAGCCTATGCTTTTAATTACAAAATTATCAATTTCCCAACATATATATGTTAGGTAATAGGTATGTAATTATACGTAATACAAGCTTCATTTAAGGTAAAATTCAACCACAAACAATTCACAAAACGTTTTAAAGTGTTCTTTATAAAACTAAACTGCCTTTAACTATTAAATGGCTTTATCGATAAACTTTGAGTTTGCAATAAAATGATTTCAAATTCTCGCTTGCAAATAACTTTGCTTTATTTATTTAAAAAATTCAATATAATAAAAAAGGGAATCAATATTAAAGATACACTGAAATTATATGCTGTCTTGTTTAGTTGTTTCATATATTCGCAAAAGCCGTCAGGTTTTAAAGCCATTATAAAATCAATATTTAAAACAAACTTACCTTCGTTAACATTGGCTCCCTTCTTTTAGCTGATTCTTTCGCCCTTTCTTTCTTGAAATTTACAAAATCTTGCAGAAATACGAGCAAAAATGAAGAATATTTGCAAGAAATTTATCAACCATCAACTCGTCAAATCAAGAAATGTTTGCTATTTCGCTGTCGTCATGCAACCGTTATAATGCAAACTTTAAATTGGACCAATCAGTGTCTGTTATTCATGACAGTCCGCCATATTTTTGAGATCAGTGAGGATGACCACCCATCGTTGGTGACCGACGCCCGCTCTCATTGATGGACTTTAGACTTCGCTAATGGTTTTGTTTCCCCGGGTGTAAATAGCCAGGGGGAATTAGTACCCTACGGCTCGGGGATAATAATCAGTGTTAAACGCTTCCATTATTTTGACTAGCTCATTGACATGTGGCTTGTTATTTCCCCAATTCACGTTCCTGTATTCAACATCCTTCGGCCACCACAATGGTTTCATCCCAGGATGATTCCACTTTGAGGTTTTTTGCCCTAGATGGAAGTAAACTTATACATGCTGTGGACCATAAAAATAAAAATACATTTTACTGTACCTAGGTAAATTACTACATTTACAGTACTATTTTAATTACCATCCAACTTAACAGCCAATGTCACCATTTTCCTCAGCACTGTAACAGTATACTCTGCATAGTTTATTTGGCTTCCTACAGGGAAATCCACATCTTTCTTCACTGCTTTTGTCTTGACTAAATTGATAAGATAAACAGTTGCAAATGTTTCAAAAATATATTGAGAGTGGAAAGTTGCATTTCCAAAGGTGAGCTTTTGTTTTAGTTTGTGCCTTTTCATATCAAGTCACTTTAGGTATGAGCCTGTCTGAATTGATTTAATAACTTAATATGCCATGACACCACCAATTAGACTGCCTTCAATTATGGAGACAAAACTTTACTGTTTTGATGGGAAACAACTGTACCAAATGATGACATAAAATACTAAAAATATTGGATACTGTTTAACATGATTGCACAACCAACTATCAGGGATATATTAACTGGAATATGAAAACTATTTGGTCGGTGAACACAGATATTTTCATTTAATAAGCTTTGAATGGTCATCAGTGCATTTTTGTTAATCTCCCACTGTCAGTTAAATCAATATATTATATTATTATTATTATCAATAACCCTCGGAGACTGAGTATAACATCTACAGTACTAATGCTATATCATTCTCTTTGGGCAGCACTTAATACACTATGGGTGAATAATACTGTTGGAGTATTGAAATACATTCCTGTAACATCAGAACTGAGCCAACTGATCCCTCCCCCCCAACCTACATTGACATTGTTGTGTAGTAGTCAGAGTGTATAAACATACACTTTATTAATATCAACAACAATATTCATTCTAGTATTTTTGTTATATCTAGTTTTGCAAAAAAACAGTAAAATCTTGTTGTTTGTTATATTGTTGTAGTCTCTTTGTTCTTTGTTTATGTCCATGATATGAAAGAAAAGGAAAGGTATTAGTCAAGAAGGATAGTTTAAAGATTTAAGTTGTAGGGAGAAAAGTTTGCATACAAAGTTACAATCATCAGGGCTAGAAGAAATTCTGCTGCACCAAATAGTTTCAGCTTTGATTATGCCAGGAGAGATATGCAATGGGTGGTTAAAGGAGTAATGAGGACACATGTATTTGTGGTTGGGTTTTTGATATACTTTGTAATGAATTTTATTGTATAGGAGAGTATGATAGTCTAGTGAAATGGTCAGATCGAGGTAATAGACAGAATGCTGATAAGGTGATTGGAATTTGTTTTGGATAGTAAGAGATGAGGTTACTGATTTTTGTAAGTGGGTTAGTATTATTAGTAGTAAGCATAAAACCGTCATCAATGTATCATGAAAAAATAGGATGTTTAGTTGTCCTGTTGTTAATAATTAAATTTGCTAATAAGAAGTACTAGGTTGGCGATTTGATATGGCTATGGTAACTACCCATAGCCACGCCTTGTCTGTTGATAGATGTCTTGTCCAGTAGTAAAATAATTTCTGTTATTAATAAAATCATTAAGATTAAGTAAAAAATCACAGTAAAAGTTGGAGATGTTGAGGAGTTGGCATCTAGAGATGATAGCATTGATTGTGTCCTGAAAAGAGATTTGAGTGTATAAAGATGTGAAGTCAAAAGTTCTTAGTTTTGAATTATTTATGTTAGTAATGGTGGTGTTGTTGTAATAAGTCAATTAGTTTGGATGAGTTGTAAATGAGTGGAAAGTGTATGTTTTTGGAATTGAATAGGTCTTTCAGTTGGTTGATGATGTTGTCGACTTCTTTGCCTAGTAATTTAGAAATGTTAGGAGTTGTCCATGGATGTGCAGTAATGATTGGTGTATCGGTTAAAAAGTCAAGGTTATGATGTGAAGCAGTTGATGTTAGTTTGTGGACTTTAGGTAAAAGTTTCATGTATGGTATTTGAATGTCGTCAATGTCAACAGGGTTTACTAGTTTACGTTTGTCTGGTGAAAACAAGAATACATATGTAATTTGCTCTGAACCAGTTTGCTTATCTCTTCTTTATCGCATGTCTTGTATTTTCTCAAGAAGGTGAGGGAAGTGTGTTTTTACTCTTTAAGGTTACAGAACACCTTTGAGTGTTAATTTTGCCTCAAATTTTTTATTGGTTTCCATGAAAGCATTAGACTAGTTCTACTATCTGACCAAGTTTGAATGAAAAATGTTGAAAACTCACAGAGTTATTTAATAAATTACATTTCGCTGCAATAAGAAAAACATTGAAAATGTAATATTCAAATTCAATTTTCTCCCGAAAAGGTTTACGTTAATTACTGATTTTCAAACGAGTTGTGCTCCTGCGGGTTTTAACCAATTTTTCTCAAATTTTCACAGGACATAGCTAAAGACGTCAGTTTCAAAATTGTGTTCGGCTTTTTTTAAATTTTGGATATTTTAAAAATAAAGAGCAATTCACTCAAACAATTCAGAAATATATTGCAGTCGTCAAAGAAATCGCCATATCAGCAGAATGACGCAATAAACAAAAATTTCCGAACACAATTTCTTAGAACAACTATTTTACTGTATAAAAATGATATTTTCATAAATATAACTTAAAACCAGCAGGAGCATAGCTCAAAAGCATAACGGTGCCGCGATTTAAGATTTTCCTGAATAATTCTTACATTATTTTATTGTTTGTTAATTTTACAACATTACCATATTTTGCATGCACTGGAGAACATTTGGTGAAAATTTTTATGAAAATTGGACTGATATTGAGCGCGCAGTAGCGATTTTCCACAAAACGCCAAAAAGGGTGTCCTGTAACCTTAAAGTGACTGATGCCGTATCCAAAATATATCAGCCAGAGATACTTATTTTATGTTAAAATAAATCTGTTTATGCTCACCATGATTTGATATCTTCAAGGCTGTCTAATCTTTGCTGTAGCGTCTTGGTTTTTTCTTTGCGTTTTGCATATTTTTTAGATATCACTGTACCATTCTTCGCCTACTAGTGGTTTATGGGCATAAATGCATCATAATCGCCTAAGATTTCACTATCAACTGCTTCTAGACCTCCAATTTTGTTACTGGTATCATTCGATCATTGTCTATAATATGCCCAGGAATATAATTGTATTCTGAGTCACATTGAGAACCAGGAGTGCTTTTCGAATCTGAGCTACTGCCTGACATGCTGGAAAATATACCAAATATAAACTAGAAGTTACTATTGCAAGGAAAGTGCTGCCTCACCCTGCCTTCCATCACATAAGCACGTAAAAAACCTTGCACAATTTTAAGTGAAAAGTCAGCTAAATATTCTAATTGTATGACTCCCACAAATTCCGTACTCTTCAAGAAATTACTTCCTTGAAAATCCCTTCGTTCTAGATAAATATGAAGGACCCATTCAAATAGATTGATAGGATTATTCAAATAGATGCATGTTTATTTAACAAATATAAAACATTTTCCGTGTTGATATACAGTTATATCAACACGAGTGGAATTGGGAAAACGAGAAATTGTATGGAAAGGGGCGGAGTGTTTTCATACAATTTCGAGTTTTCCCAACTTCCACGAGTGTTGATATAACTATATATCAATACGGAAAAAATGTTTTATATTTTTTTTATAATATAGCAATGTCAAAAGCCCAAAGGATAAGAAAAATTTCCGTGTTTACAAGCGGCGGAAAATTTCCCGTGTTGACATTGAGTTATATCAACACGGCTCTTAGCCAATCAGCGTTCAGAATTTACAAATGCTATATTATAATAGCATATCATAACCAGTTGTCATAGCTAGCTTGCCACTGAATACTGTACAATATCTTATATAACAAATGATAATAATACTTAAATGAATCATTGGATATGTAGAACATATATGTTATTTACCGGCTGCAAGGTCTGGATGAGAAAAACTATGCCCAAGCTCTTGAAAACGGCCTGAGCCCGAAGGGCGAGGGATGTTTTCAAGACCGAGGGCACAGTTTTTCTTATCCAGACCGACGCTGCCAGTAAATAACATGTTTATTTTTTATCAGATGTAAAAATTAAATTCATCCAGTGTCGCTTGCGAACTAATTTGAGATCAGTACAGTTTTATTTTCAAAGCGAGACTGATTGAAAAGTTGAAAGATATAAAACACGTATACAAAAACTCGAGAAAACTGGCAAGAAACACAAAAAGACGTGTAGTTTCAGTAAAAATGTACATGCTTTTTTCATAAATATGATAGCAGAGAAGCTTTGGAATAAAAACTTTTATGCCTGGCATTTTGGCTTTGACAAAATCAGTTGCTCCCGAGTCCTGACAACGACAGGTTCATGTTCAGTACTGATCAAAAACATATAAAAATTAATCTGTTTTGTGATTTAATCATCGTTTTTCTACTAAAAGGACAATGAAAAAGGTATGTTGTTTTTATATTTTTGTAATTTTTTTCTCGTCTCGGGATAATATGCTTAAAAAGGCGTTTTTAAACACAAACTTTTACTTTGTTTACAATATTTATATCAGTGAAAAATGCATGACACAAATGGTAGAGAATATATTCGTGACTTGTTTTTACTGCTGCAGTTAAACCTTCTTTTAAATGGGAAAACATTTATTTTACAATTTCTGTTTAAGCTCTAATTTTTTCGCTTTTAAGTGGCCGAATACATGAGCATTTAAAAAATATGTATTTTTCTTGACGTTTTCCGACTTTCAGTCACATTTATATCAAAATATTGTCAATTCTGGTTAACATCGTGCTTAGTATGAAGTCTTTAGGGCTTGATGCAATTCATTCTTGTATTCTGACTATCATTAGGCTATGTTTTTCAAACGTTTTTGGCAGATTTTTTCGTTTAAAAATTGTTTCACTCCTCTGTTTTTGGCGTGAAATCCAGAGCAGGCAGTTACATTTCACAGCGGGCCGGATGCAAAAAACCGGCCCGCTCTGAAAGGCTGCCAGCCAATGAGATTGCTTCATTTTCACTGATAAAAATAAATAGAAATACTACCAGTATTATATATACGTGTTCACAGACCTTAAAAACAATTGATTTCAAACAAAATTAATAAGACAGAACACGAATATATGAACATTGCCCCCCCCCCCCCCGAGTTTGCTACACCACTGGTTTTAATGGCACCTTCAAGGCTACTGCAGAACAACTGAACAATCTGCTAATGGGGAGACAAAATCTATTTTGTTCACATTTTTAATCTGTAAGCTTCATGACACAATTCATTGTATAAATGATTAAGATTGTAATTGTTTAATACGTCAGCTACAGATGATACCACTCATTGTACAGATGATCAAGACTACACAGTCAGAACTGCAAAACTATATAATAAGAAAAAATTGCGAGCATTATAGAAAAAAGTCAGATAATTTTTGTATACAATTGTGTGCTTCAATTCGCACATCATACTCCTCATTTGACCTTATGCATAATGATGTCACAAGGCTTGATGCCTGCGAGGCACCCTGGTCTTAGTAGTCATTGCCCGGGAAAATTAAACAATTCACAATGCCCACTATCAAAATTTTCCTGTACCGTGAATGTCTGTGATCACTACTAACACCAGCAGTTGTTAGTTTCTGAATGAGTGCACAATTGTTCCGCTTTCTCAATTGTTCCGCTTTCTCAATTGTTCCGCTTTCTCAATTGTTCCGCTTTCTAATCTCCTTTGTGTTCAAGTTCATATTTACAATCTCTTATTTCATTTTTCGTAAATATTTTGATCCCGTTGACAATGGACCACGAGCGTACACAAACAAGTACAGCAACACCATTGTGTGTAGCTTGGATGAATTTTCCGATTCTCTTCAAACGATTAATGGCGTAAGTAACTACATGCGTGTTTGTCCACATGGCATGTTGTCCAATGGTTTCCCAGTTGTTGGTAACTCCTAAGGTACACATTACCATCTCCACTTTTTACTAACATTGACGACAAAGAGAAATTTTGTTGGTTTTTGTTTTAACGGCTCTAATCGCAACAAAGCGATTGATGTCCCGTGTAAAATTTAGGTACATACAAAATGTATCCTCTTGCATACTATTCATTTGCTGAGTAATGCAAGACATATGGTCACCAGATAACCATGGGGTGCAACATGATCTGGGTAACTCTTCAGCAGAGGCATTGTACCTGGAAAGCATTTCATTGTATCGCTTCAAATAGATTAAGCTATGGAAATTCCTGATATCATTTTGGTTGTGAGACTTCTTGCTTGATCTCCATGGCTTTATGAACTTGAAGAAGTTCATTTATCTTCTGGACATCATACTTTAATTGTTTCAGTGTTCATTTGACCACTGTATGTAGGCTGTGCTATCTGGGTGAATTTTTTTTAATTCTGTGATTTCTTTTTTCCACAATTAAAGGCATGATTGTGGCGGTATCTGACATCCAACTTCTTCTCTTCCACAACAATCAGTGGGATTTGTGTTTTTGGGCCTGTCGGATTTGAGCTCCCTTAGGCCGCATAACATGTAGATACTGTATACAGAATGCCTGTAGCCTGGTGAGATTTGACAAGTCAATCTGACTTAATAAGACGCTATTCTGCTTTGCGCGAATTGGATCTTGAGAAAACATAAACATAAGAAAAATATAAACTGTATAGTTGGCTTTTGGTAGTATTCTATATGTGTACCTTACTTTTCTTAATTATATCTTTATGTGGACATTTTTGTTGTTAAATTTTGACATTAATGTGGACTTGTATGACTTTAATGTATTTACCTCTGCCATGATAATGCAAAATGTGTATATATATGTACTTCCCTTCCAGGCACCTTTCCACACAAAAAAAATATGAGAAGATAACTGCAAATAAAAGAATGGATAAAACAATATGCTATTGTATTTAAAAAGTTCATTAGCATATTTCCAACAATAGAGGTTACCAAAAATTATGTGATGCAACATAAAAACAAGGTTTATTCATTATTGTTGCTATATTGTCTGATCAGCCTCAGAAGGTAACATATTTAAAACTTGTATTGTGATGTCATTGACCGTGCTGCATATGGTTTGCATGGTATGTATGTAGAAATGCATGGGTGTGGGAAAGTTCATGATCTAAGGTTGAACCTGTCTCAGTTTTTTTGTGTGCATTAGTTTAAATGTTTCTTGAATATGCATTCGAATTTACCGATATGTATGTGGGAATGTATGTAAGAATTTGGAGCAATTATTTTAATAATTTATGATAAATTAGTCTTTCCATTAGTTACTTGAAGACACAGGGGTAGATTAATCCAAAACAGCTGTGATTGCCCTAACATGTCTGAACGATCATAGATGGATGATTTTGTAATTTCCCACCGTTTCACACACAAAGTATACTTGTAAACGCCTCTGTTATGCTCGGAGCAGTACGAACAATGTTACGCAATGATTTGTGCGGCAACTGTCAAATTTTCATCGGTCTACACCGGCAATCTATTAAAAAGTCTTTTATACCATACAAACTTTATTAATTATACTTAGGCTATTTATTCATATTTTAGGCATAATTTCTGGAAATAATATTTTCATACTGTAAATTGCTGTATGGGCATTATTAAGATAAATATTTATTTATTTCCACACATATTATTTTAAAACAAATACTAATGTTCATTGATTTTGCAATGTTAACATTTCCGAGTAGAACACAATATTGAACCGATTACCAATACGGAAAACCTCCGAATATGAACCAACCTATTTCCAAAGTCAGTATTAGCCAATCAGAAGCCGGACTAGATTCCTGTCTTTAGCTGCAAGTTAGAATTACACCAACAAGTCTTTCTGAACACCAATACGGTGCAAATTATTCACTTCCATTTGGACGCCAAATTAGTATAAATCTACACTTAACACTTGTTTTTTTAGCATGTTTGGGATACTAAAGCCTTGTAGGTGCTTGAATAAATTGAAAAGCGCTGTCCACAATTGATGTCATGAAAATTTGACCCCAAGACTCAGGCAAACATTGGGAACACTTAATACTAGAAAATACATGCATGCAGAAACCCTCGCCTTGCTGACAAAACCATTATGTTTTCCAAACATGAAGTATTGTCATGGTAACACGATAATTTTAAGAATAGTTTTAAAATTGAAAAATCCCCCAAAAGGGCATGTACTAAAAGGCGAAACATCGAAACGAATTAAACGGTCGAAACGACCGAAATGAAACGACCGAAACGAAACAACCGAAACGAAATGGCCGAAAATATAAATTACAGGAAAAATGGAAAATATTAAAATATGAAATTTACGGGAAATTTTATTGAAATTTTTTAAGGCAATTGGGCTGTGGAGGCACTGGTTTATAGATTTTGGTGCCAAAACACTGTAAAAACTGGTAGGTTAAAATAACAAAAAAAATAGGTTATTTGGTTTGGTCTAGGACAACCTGATAAATATAGGTTATTTCAATAGGTTAAAAGAACCGAAAATAAATAGGTTAAAACAAACCATTAAAAATAGGTTGGTTTATACCCATAAGAAATAGGTTGTTTTAATAGGTTAACACCTTCGGTAGCATACATGTACAACTTACCCGTGTGGATGGTTAGGTGCATTGGGTGGGAGGCCTGCCGTTTGTATACCAGATACTTACCATTAGTTGGATTCAGGTCAAGCTTCCAAGTATTGACCTGACCACCCGTTTGCACCTATCACACCGAGTTACTCGGTGGAACGCAAACAAACGATGAAGAATTAAGAGTCAGAGTAACAAGAAAAAAATTTTTTTTCTAGCTTGCGCTTACAACTGCTTGTCAAGCTGCGCTTCTCACAATGATGCAGGCAACGCCTGTTGTGTTTCCTGCCTTTAACGTCTAGGTTCGGCCCATGCTCCGCGCGCTATGTTACCTTGTTGTTAACCTTTCTTATTGCATGACCTCATTTAACACCTTCGGTAGCATACATGTACAACTTACCTGTGTGGATGGTTAGGTGCATTGGGTGGGAGGCCTGCTGTTTGTATACCAGATACTTACCATTACTTGGATTCAGGTCAAGCTTCCAAGCATTGACCTGACCACCCAAAGTGATATCCCCATCACCAGGATATCACCCATCCAAGTAATACCTTCCTTGTCCACCTCCCTCTCACCTCACCAACCACGGCCTGCTAGCGCTGGCTCGACTCATACAATGCTCGCCTAGTTACCCGAGGTCACACCCAGGTACGCTGTGCTGAACAAGTTGCCCAGTTATCCGAGGTCACATCCAGGTATGCTGTGCTGAACATGTTGCCTAGTTACCCGAAGTCACACCCAGGTACACTGTGTTGGACATGTTCCCTAGTTACCCGAGGTCATACCCAGGTATGCTGTGCTGAACAAGTTGCTTAGTTACCCGAGGTCGTACCCAGGTACGCTGTGTTGGACATGTGGCGTAGTTACCCGAGGTCATACCCAGGTACGCTGTGCTGAACAAGTTGCTTAGTTACCTGAGGTCACACCCAGGTATGCTGTGCTGAACAAGTTGCCTAGTTACCCGAGGTCACACCCAGTATGCTGTGTTGGACATGTGGCCTAGTTACCCGAGGTCATACCCAGGTATGCTGTGCTGAACAAGTTGCTTAGTTACCCGAGGTCACACCCAGGTATGCTGTGCTGAACAAGTTGCCTAGTTACCCGAGGTCACACCCAGGTATGCTGTGTTGAACAAGTTGCTTAGTTACCCGAAGTCACACCCAGGTATGCTGTGTTGACTACGTTGCTTAGTTACCCGAGGTCACACCCAGGTATGCTGTGTTGACTATGTTGCCTCGTTACCCGAGGTCACACCCAGGTATGTTGTGCTGAACATGTTGCCTAGTTACCCGAGGTCACACCCAAGTATGCTCTGTTGGAAATGGTTACATTGTTATGATCAGAAGGTACCCACAAACATATACTCAGACAGACCACTTTCTTTTTTCTTTCTTTTTTTTTCTCTTTGCAAACCTTTTACTTTAACAAATACCGTTTGAATTCGACTTGATGAATAACAATAACCATAATAAAGCCCAATTATACGTGCAACCTTAAGCTTATCGTGCGCGTCCCTTAGCAAGAGGTTCGAGTTGAGATGTCAAACGTACCAACAATTCTGCTGGTACCATCACAGGCTTTGGTGCAGCCTGAGGTGCCAGTTTGAAAAACTCCGTCATTTGAAATTGTGATAACGCATCTGCCAATCGATTAGATTTCCCCGGGACGTGTTTTCCTGTGACCTGGAAATTGTAATGCGTGCTCACTAGATAGAGTGCCCTCAAGAGATGCATTAACTGTTCGTCCTTCGATGTGCCCGAGACCACGGCTGTGTTGTCACATTGAAATTCTACATGTTTGCGTGCCCAGCTGGTGCCCCAAACATGGCAGGCGAGGACAATAGGGAACAGCTCTTTGTAAGCGATGCATAAAGGTTGCTGTAATGGAAGCCAAGAGCTGTTAAACCATTCTCCATCGTAGTAGACGCCAAACCCAAGGCTACCAGATGCATCTGACGACAACAACAAATCAGCTGGGGGTGCCCACTCCGGTAAGTCGAAAAAATAAACCCCCTCCCATGACGGTAGAAATTCTTGCCACCATGCAATATCAAGTTGACACTGCTTGTTGAGTCGTAAAAACGGTCTGTAATGCGTGGACCCACGCAATAAATCAATGACACGTCGTGTAAAAGTAAAACCACACTGAATCACTGTGCATGCATGATTTAATTTGCCCAACAGGGATTGAAGTTCCTTAGGCTTGCATGACTTTTTGTTTTGCCAATCGTGTAGCAAGGCTATCAAGTCCGCCAGTTTATCTGCAG
>CACRXK020013823.1:0-13636 GCA_902702795.2 Paramuricea clavata
ATTAGGAAAGCTTGTTTGGCAATTGCTGTTTCCGATAAAGAGTTCAAATGAGTGATGTACTTGAAAAGTCTTTTGAAGATATTAATAATTAGAGGGAATTTTAATTTATTTTTTTTTTGTATAAGGACCCGTATATGACCCCCCCCCCCCCTTGTATAAGCCCATCAAAAATCACTTACAAAAGAATATAGCCCAGGGCTTATAGTCAGAGGTTTACAGTATTATATATCACATATTTTAACAATATTATAACCACATTTTTTATATTATACATACATGGAGCACATATCAAGTCTTTAAATAACAGTACATTGTGTTTGTAATTATAATTAATTACTTGTGTCGAAAGTAAGAATTAAATGAAGTGAAGAAGGCCATAAAAATTTGTTGAAAGTTTGTTGCAGTGGGTATCTCCCATTTGTTTTTCCTGTTTCACACTGTGTATCTTTGAACATTTAATCAGCAACTAATTATAGGTAAGGATATAATTACTAGCTCATCACTCCATATTACCAGATACATAACATGCAATACATCAACCCCTGCAATTGACCCCTCTCCATGTTTGGGAAGGGAGAGGAAGGAATGGAGGTACTGTAATTTCTATATTTAGCCCCCCCCCCCTCTCTCTTTTAAGTCCCTCTCTAATACCCCCCTTTTTGGATACAAAAATAAATAACCCCCCCCTTTACCATGCAGCCCCCATTCAATTAATTCTTAAAATCATGAATTATATTGCATTTCCGCAGTATTTTAATAAAATATAGTACAACGGTAAATGAATATGGACATTTTTTACTTGAATATGGACTTATTGCATATATTTAGAACAAGTGCCCCCTCAATGACGCTAGGGAAAAAATAACACCCAGGAGGCTTGATACAGAAATTAACTAGTTATTTGATTGAAACTGGTAGCTCTTTCAATCCTTCTGTATCTCCTTTTATATATAATTTCCAATAAAATAATAGTTTGGAAATGGAATAAATGCTTGTATATTTTTAGCAAATGAGCCTTGTATTGATTCACAATGACTCTTATTGCTATAAACAACATTGACATTGTTTCACATAGCAACAGACAAGTACCTGTACCCAGACACAAATGTTTCATTAACTGCTACCTTGATGCAAAAATAATTTCAGGTTTGGCTTAGTTACAGCCTTACATCATGCTGTGAAGTGGCAATCATTTACAAAGCAAGTGAGCAAATCTATAACCAAATATTTTACAACCTGAGGAACTTCTTAAATTAATTATTCTATGATTTATACAAATGCTACAAAAACACCTCGCATCTTTAATTTATAGATAACTCCTTTTACAAAAGCACAAAGACCACGGGCTACAACATGCTGACCATAACTGATGTGTAGTTAATTAAGTGATCTCTTAGCACATATATGTCAAGTGCATGAACATGAACGGAAGATCTAATGTACTGTTAGTATTGTTTAAAGCTTTAACACAAGCAAAAGCTGTCACTCCAAAGTCCCGGCAACACTATATCAATTTAACAAAACAACGACAACGTGTGCGATGATTTCCTTTAGCCAATGTTATCATGGAATAAATGAGAAACTTGTACGCCGTCGTTTCTACATACAAATATGTCAATATACTCGTACTGTAGATCGATAAAAAGTCATTCATAAATACTATGCCATTTTGTAAGTATATAGCCAACGTCCCAATACTTGTTCATACGATTAATATTATTATATCCTTCGATTTATATTGTTTGATTTCGCATTCCAAACCTGATAAACATTGATAATTCTCTCTTCGCGTATGTTCCCGCGTAATTCTCGCAAAAAAACACGCATTAATGTGTCGGCAACATTGATGATCGCGGCAGCCAATCAAATAACGATTTCGATTCGATTTCCCGAGAGTCATGCCACTACATAACCCGCGAACAGGCATACTCTAGGAACGAGATTGTGTGCCTTATCGAAAATTATTCCATGCCTTTTCTTACTACTTATCTACTAATTATTAAATTTCAAAAAAGAAAATTCCTCTAACCTGTGATTCGCTTTCAAATTCCAAGGTTTTAACAGACATATAAAGTTCTGCGACCTCTTCCGTAACCAATTTCAGGAGTGCAGAATTAACAGGCTGCCCAAAACACAACTGCAAGCCTGAAATTAATTTCAAAACTGTACGCTATAGAAAATGAGTTGAACTGGCGTACGTAACCTATAAACCTAATGTTGTTATCTTTCGTAGCTATATTGAAAGTGAATAGAACGAATCAATTTATTAGCCTGCGTAGCAGCCGGGTTTTTTCGAAGAGGACTTGTGAAAAAAAATTAGAGCGGGAGAACGGCGCGCGGGTGGAGTCACCCGCTCTAAATTCTTTCGCCCGCAAGTCCTCCCCCAAAAAACCGGCTCCTACAAAGGCTAATCAATTCCGCACGTTAATGTCACCCCAAAGTGCGAGTAAAATTAAGGTTAATTGGACCACAAAATCATAGGCTAATTAGTTTATCCTAGATTATCATCGTTTTTCAAATTGGATACTTTGGTTCATAACGTTCCCAATTTACATATTTTACTTGATCCATTCCGTTCATCCACTCATCCATTCCATTCATCCACACCGACAATTTTAAATCTAAGACAATCGAGATTTCTTGTTTCCTAAACACCAACTTATTTCTTTCGCTAGTAAAACTGAAGGGCACAAATTTAATCAAAGTCAGAAGTTTCTCCAGACAATTTGTACTGTTTACAACCAACAACAGCGAAATTATAAGAAACGTAATAAAATACGGTTTGTGTCGCGTGTTTTCTAGCAGCACAATCCCCCCCCCCCCCTAGAAAAGATTTGAAGTTGAATAACGGGAAGCTTAACACTTTAACTGCAACCGGCCAGGACAGAACCGAAATTGTAAACGAATGTATGGGAATGTATAGGTGTAATCTAGTTTGACTGCATGATAAACTAGCAGAATAAAAATATACTAAAATGAACCCAAAATGGTGCCAAACTTGCCTTAAATCAGGGGAAAGTTAAAACTTTAACTGCAACCGTGTCAGGCCAGAACGGAAGTTGTAAAGCAATGCGTGGGCGTACAAACCTAGTTTGTCTGATGATAGACTAGTAGAATAAAAAATACTGAAATTAAAATATTGAATAACGATAATGGGCGTGAACGTCCCTGAGAAGTGCCGGCTTCTGACATTCGCGGTATTTTGAATTGGAACCAGTGCTGTTTCGAACACAAGAATATTAATTATCAAACCAATAAAAAATACTTAACATATTATACAATATGTACTTCAACGGATACCTTTGTCCTTCCAACTATCCAAATCATCACATACTGCTTGTTCATCAGCTGGTGGTAGATTCATCTTCTTCACTAAAGAGTGCATGTCTCGAAAGGCGTTCATGAATGCTGGTTTGGTCCAATCCGAGAAGTTACAATGGGCCCACTTATTTCTGATGTTTGACCTTACTGTCTTTGCATCAACTGCAGCGCCAGATGTTACAAATGGAACTGCTTCGCACATAATTGCCAAAACCGCAGACATGTCCATAGTTTGGTCAAAAGCAGTAAATTTTGCCATGAAAGGTTGGACAAACAACTTTGCCAAAGACAAAGGATCTTTAACTTTAAAGTCATAAGCTTTGGGCAACTTGTGGACATTGTTATTGTTGATGTTCTCGTATTTCAAAGGAAACTTAGATGGGTATAGTTTATTTTTATGTTTGGAAAAAACTTGCTTGTCAATTTCATGTGGTGGTTGACACAGCAGATGATACCAGTTCTGTATCTCAGTTGCAAGAATATTTCTTAACTGAGGAGTAAGAACTTTGTTAATACAAATGCCAACCACAGTCCACCTTCGTTCTTCATCTGATATACTTGAATTGGTACTTATGACACTTGCCCTTGGCGACCTAGAAATTAAACATGAAAATTGGGTCAAAACTGGTTCACAGGTTGAAAGTTTGGATACAACAATTAATTAAGGTTACAGAACACCTTTGAGGGTTAATTTTGCCTAAAAATTTTTTATTGGTTTCCATTAAAGCATTAGATTAGTTCTACTATCTGACCAAGATTGAACGAAAAATGTTGAAAACTCGTGAGTTATTTAATAAAATACATTTCGCTGCAATAAGAAAAACATTGAAAATGTAATATTCAAATTCAATTTTCTCCCGAAGAATTTTACGGTAATTACTGATTTTCAAACGAGTTGTGCTCCTGCGGGTTTTGATCAATTTTTCTCAGATTTTCACAGGACATAGCTAAAGACGTCAGTTTCAAAATTTTGTTCGGCTTTTTTTAAATTTTGGATATTTTAATAATAAAGAGCAATTCACTCAAACAATTCAGAAATATATTGCAGTCGTCAAAGAAATCGCCATATCAGCGGAATGACGAAATAAACAGAAATTTCCGAACACGATTTTTTAGAACAACTATTTTACTGTATAAAAATGATATTTTCATAAATATAACTTAAAACCAGCAGGAGCACAACTCAAAAGCGTAACGGTATTATATTATTTTATTGTTTGCTAATTTTACGACTTTACCATATTTTGCATAGACTGGCGAACATTTGGTGAAAATTTGATTCAAGTCGGACTGACATTGAGCGCGCAGTAGCGATTTTCCGCAAAACGCCAAAAAGGGTGTCCTGTAACCTTAAGCGAACGCTTTATTCCACATCAAAATGCTTTACATATCTGATAAATGATTATAGGCTGCGATACATAGAAAAAAGTAACTAGGGATCCAAGGATATAGTGTGAAGTTTGAAATTGAAAACGACACTGCAAGAACTATATAGGGTCGCCGACAACCTAGAAAAGCTGATGGCTTACACTACGAAATAAACAGTTACCAAAGAGTGTCTAAAAAAAACGCTATGGAAATTCAACAGGCTGTCGTGCATCATAAACGTAGCTAAACAATTTAATTTTTACATAGGACGAAAGAACAGTTATTTAGCTTTTCAATGATACTCTTTTCAAATTGTAACGATGAGAAATGGCCACATATACTCGTCAAATAAACATTGCCGGTCGAAATCACATTCTTCCACAGTTGGAAATTGCATAGAAAACGAAACATAAACAATTCCCAAAACTCAAAAGGGAATTAAAATTGAATGTTAAATTATCTAAAATAAGTTCAACTCGTCAATATTTGTTTTAGTGAAACATTAAAAACGTCCATTATTGCATTAATCGTGGTTCAATTAACCCCTGAACGGAAAACATTCGTAATCAAAACGTTTTACAAAACAAGTACCTTGCAGCAGACTCGCGGTGCTTTTGGATTGATTAACTTTGCATAATTAATTATTTTCAATTCCCAACGGTGGAAGAATGTGATTTAGACCGAAAATTGTTATTTGACGAGTGTCGAGTATCTTGGCTATTTCTCATCGTTACGGTTTAAGAAATATATCATAGAAAAGCTAAATAACAGCACTTTTCGCCATATGTAAAAATTGAATTGTTTAGTTAAGTTTGTGATGCACAACAGCCTGTTTAATTTCCATAGCGTTTTTTTAGACATCCTGTATGCAGTCAATGTATAATGAATACACGGTCTAACTATATCGATGCGCACTTAAATGAAAGCCGGTAAAGTCTGATTTATGTGCAAAGCAAGTTAAAATTCATGCAGCTCTTAAATCGGAACTTATCACATTTAAAGGAAATTGTAAGTCTTCTTTGGAAAATACAAAGGCGAAACTAGAATCATGTGAGTTTGAGTTGAATAAAAATGAAGAAAACATAGAAAAACATGAAAGCAATTTTCAAAAGCTACTAAAGACCTTGAGCAGCTTAGAAAGGAAACAAAGGAAATTGGCAAAGTAAAATCAATTAGTAACAAAAACCCATTAACGAGAACAATTCTAAACCCATCTTCTGAGTCTAACAAAAATATACAGGGTGCCCCCCAAAAAGGTGACACTATAGAAATTATCCTATTGTTATAATTTGAATGCCTTAGCACTAAGTTGATCCCACAGGTGCATAAACTTCTGATTCTGGAATTTAAAATAAAAAAGCAAACCGTTTATTAGTGTAATCGTTTTCCTTGACTCGGGCGTTAAAATATTTGGACAAAGCGAAAACGTTTTAAAATGCTTAAATGTAAATACAAGTTCATTAAATTCCCAGGCGTGTAATCACGCGCGTTTTAAGAGCGGCTTAAGAACAATGAGATAATTTCTCTAGTGTCACTTTTTTGGGGACACCCTGTATACGTAGAAGCTGCAAATCAATTTTGAGCTCAGAAGAAATTGAAACAAAAGAAACTGACAAAGCAAAATCAAACTTGAGTAGCAAGACATGAATATTCCTCATTATTTTCCTTTTGTCTTATGTTTTATTATGCATGCCTATTCGATCTACAATGAAAGGTGATAGCTTTTCGAGCGCGCACACTTGGGGGAAATGTTCATTTGTGACTGAAATTATTCAACATGTTGAATATTAGGTGCCGATGGCACGCGTGGCTGAAATCGCTCAAAACGCCACCGCACACTGGGGGAACTTGCTTACGCCAACAGTCACGAGTGACGCTCAGCTCAGCTGTTAGGTCCAGTGTGCGCCGGGCTTAAGAAAGATTTTGAGCGCGCCTCAGAGAAAGACTTTTGACCTAAGCACGTATACGTTAGAAAATGGCTCTCTAAACAAAAGTAGGTGAACAAAAATAGCTCTGATGTCGGTCCTGCGAAAATTGACAAAAATTGAACTTGGCTGCTGGAATTGTGGCCGAGTTTAAGGAAGCTTTATTTATGTAAAAGCGTTGTTGCGTTCATTGGATATTTTAGCATTAAGCGAACATTGGTTGTATGAAGATGAACTAACGTTTCTGGACAGTCTAGATAGTAACTTCGATGTTATTTCGTATAGCAGCTCGAGTTTCTTTAATTAAACAATATAAACGAGCGGTGCAGAAGGGGACCAATGCGGTGTCGCATTGCTTTTCAAAAAATGTTTAAAAGCGCGAGAAATACAAACTTCCTGTGATCGTATAGGTGGGCATCAATAACAATAGAAAACATGAAAATTGCTGTGGTATCAGTCTATTTCCCATCTACAAACTACAGTTTTAGCCTACTGATTATTTAAACATACAAGTTAGAGCAGTTTTGTATCCAGCAGAAGAGTTATGGCTTTAACTTGGTCTTACTCGGGGACTTCAATGCACATTTGCAAGAAATAAGTCTGCATCAGATGTTAAATAAAAGGGGACTTAAGCTACAGGAATTTTGTAATGTGTTAAATTTAATTCCCGCGAATGTATCACCTGTTTGTAAAAATTCTCAGTTTATATATATATCTCTAGAGCTGGAAACTCTATTATGTGATTATTGATGATACATTAATGCAGTTTTTCGATTCGGTAGAGAGATCTTGTGAGCATCCTGACAATACAGCATTCCATCTACCGCTGAAACTATGTTTGTCTGTCCAAGTCTCGGACCGAATTGCAAACGATATCGAAAATCACAGTATAAATATTTATGACAAAATACCATGAAAACGATGTACTGCAGAACAACTGAATAGTTATCAGGAAAATCTGAATTTATTAATAAGTACTAGTAGTTACTATCGCAAGGAAAGTGCTGCTACACCCCCAAGGGATCAAAGACACCATGCGCAATTTGCTGAATAAAGGGCTGTTAATATGACCCCGTTTTGCCAGGACGAGATATGAGGTGGGATGATTTCGATATATTGAAATAATTACTGACGGTCATAATAACCTATTTCCTGGATGCACTATCTTAGATATGGCAGACCACGTCAAACCCATACAAAGAAAACGACCTGACAAACTTATTTTGCATGTTCGCACTAATAGCCTTAAGAGCAGGGAAACTTCTACTAAACATGCCGAAGAAATAATCTCCCTAGCAGCGTCAGTCAAGAATACTTTACCTGAGACAGAGGTTATAATATCTGGTCTAATTACTCGGATAGATAATGGTGATCTTGCAAATAAAGTGAATCAGGTTAACAAAGTTTTGAAAGAAATGTGTCTCGAACGTCTTGTGTATTGTAAGAGCCCAAGCAAGTCTGAGAGGCAATTGTTGCCTCTCATGGAAACCAAATTCAGTCTGCGACGAGACAGTGATTGGACATATAGGAATACACATTGGTTTTTCCTGATCAAAAACTGGACCTCTGTAGTTTTCAAACTTTACTATAACCGCAATAGGTAGGTCAGGTGGTTGATGATTGTTCTCGAAAATAATATCAACGATTGTTCCAGTAGCCCCATTGCAGAGCCCAACGCTTGGCCATAAACTCATAGTTAACATCACTCTAGCACCTTTTGCCAGAAACACAACTGGTTCCAACCCAGACATATCATCTGCAGATATCGTTTTTGCCAGTGCAGAGGAATGGCGAGCATTAATATGAGCAATAGGATGCTCAAGTTTGGCTAGCTGGTCATGGTTGTAATTACCAACTTGCTCATTGCTATAGAAGAGTCTAGTGGCATCTTCAAATTCAGTCAAGTTTGAGATATTGGATCGTTGACGTGTGAGAAGTAATTCCCAGTCATTCACAGTTGACTCACCTTTGCGAAGTCGTAACAACAGATCTCTGAATTTCACTTGCTCAGAGCTCATGCCTTGCACTCGTTGATTTACAGCGAGTTTAATAACTTTATCAAACATATGATATGCTTGATAACCTTGTTCACCAACAGCATTCGATGGTTTAGAATGGTAAAGAGGTTTATCAGCAACCGGTGGTAATTGACCTGGATCACCAGTCAAAATCAAAGATTTTCCTCCAAATACTTTGCCATTACAACCAGTTGCTTGTTTGCCACGTTTGTCTATCCAGCCAAAAGTAACTTGGCCAAGCATGGAATATTCGTCAATAATGATGTATTCAACATTATTAAGGTTCTCCTGCAACCTACACAAAGTCTGTCCTGTCAGGTCCTTATTACCTCTTGACCCTATACTGTAGGTAACTTTAATAAAGAGTGCACAGTTACACCTTTTATATTGTATGCTGCTTTACCTGTTGTAGCAGTAACAGCACATTTACCTTGTAGAAGGTTTCGAATAGCATTAATAAGGTAACTTTTACCAGTACCTGCAACACCATTTATGATTAGACATAATGACTCTTTTTCAGACGATGCATCATCAAAATGAGACTTAACAATGTCATAAGCAAGTTTTTGCATTTCACTAAAGCTGTTGATGTCAACAACATCATATTGCTCATCAATAGTGTAGTCTTCCTTCTTAGTTTTTATCCTTGTAGGCATTTCACAAATTTGCTGTTCTGAATAATTAACTCGATCAAGATGCCAATCATGTGCTGACTCTGGTATTCCTTCAGAAATTTCAAAAGGAGTGTGAAGGTCTGACAATACCATCCACTATTCTCGAGTTACCTCCTGCTCTTGAGAAGGTTCATCTTCACGTTCTTGACTTTGAATGACATTTTGCAATTTTTCAAACCAATCTGGGACATTAGATTGTCCATAAGATGTTTGCAAGAATTCATGCCAATAATTTATAAGGGCCTCGTCAGTTGGTTCCTGATCACCCCATGCATTGTTTTGGGTCGTTCTCCAGGGTTTATACCTTAAAAGTTGATATTTACAATAAAGACCAAAATTTGGACCTTTAGGATTAGGAGAATAAGTTGGAAATATTCTTGGTATAACATTCTCTGGCAATTTTGTCAGTTCATTATTAACAGCTTTATATGTTCTAGCAAACTGAACAAAGTTCATGTTCATGACAAAGTTCATGTTCATATTGATGACGATTACCATACACATCGAGAAGTGAGTAATCGGTGCAAGATTCACCTTCTTCAATACTTGCAGTGTCACGCACTCTACGTGAACCATTTAAACTTACTGGCACCACTTTAAATGATGAGCTATGGAGTTTTAAAGACAACAAATGATGCATTGTCTCCTGAGCGGCATAATCTCTTTCACCAAGAGACTTCATAACTACCTTCTTAATAACTCTACGAGGGTCAGTATTACTGTGAACATTTTGCACAATAGAATTGTATGCCTGTTTCAATATAGGTGATTTTGGCTCACCTTTAGCTGCATATTTTGTAAGATATTCAACACAAGCATAGTGATCAATAAGAACTTGAATATCACAGTTAGCTCTCCATCCTTGGATTTGAAGTTGTTGATGATTATTTAATCTAGCATCATTTCTCTTAGTAACAATCTTAGCTCTATAATGCTCATTATCACCTGAAGTGTGAATTTTCTCAAACTCTAACTTTGTCTTTGGACAATGATCAAAAGGGAAACGAAATCTACATTTCAATTCTGTTTCATTTGACTTTTTTCTAAGACAATAGCTTGTACTACAACGAGTGTGTCGCTGTACCATTTTTAAGAGATCTATGTAATCGGATTGTTTTTCATGTTCAGGAATGCCCTGATGACTTCTTTGACATGGATGAACTTCAGGTCTTATCCACATGTCCTCATCTGGTGAATTAGGATTGACGGTTGATAACAACCAATCAACACACTGACATACTGTGTCAGCAGCATTGTGACCTCGTCTAGTTCAGGTGTGTCAGAACAATCATTTTCATCTTTAAATTTTTGAGCTAAGAAACCTTTCAAAGCAGTCTGAGTAAGTTGACACAAACCTGGGTCATTATTTAGTTTAGCAGTACCATGACAGTGGATACTACCTCTACCTTGGTATTCATATCTAAACCAGTGCCATTTAGCACCAAGTGTATCATAAAGCCAGTGTTTTACAAAGCTTTCTAGTCTTTGGGTAAAAAACCAATCTACAACAGGGGGCTTGTTAATAACATTTTGTCGTCTTACCTCACTGGTAGAATTACTAATATCACTATCTGCATCAGCTTTAAATAAAGCATGCAATTCAGGCCAATGCATATCTGCAGAGGAAAATGTAAAAAATAATGTTGGTGCTCCAACACTAGTTATAATAGCTTTAAGCTCTTCTCTTACTTTATTCCAATAAGCATTAGTACCTGCAATATTGCCAACATATCTAGACACTTTAGACATAAACACATTAGCATTGTTACTGGCAGCCATTTCATGCAGCTCATCGATGGTGAGATGTACTTCACCTGGGTTTTGTTTTAAAAATATTCCACTTTGCTGTAAGATTCGTTTTCTTTGAATCATGTCAAAAGCCCAATATGAAAATCGGGGATGGTTAGCAAAACGATATACCCATTTACCATCAATAATTTCAGCAAATTTTAATAGATGCTTTATTCGTTCCTCAAGAGGGACATCTCTCAGAAGTCCTTGATTAGTAGGATCACCTTTGCCATCAGGATATAAAGTTGGAAAAGCCATTGTGGCCAAATGTGAAACCGGATACTCATTCAATGGTTCATTTTCGACTGAAGGCCATTCAATTGGCTCATTTTCACAAAGCTGATTTGTCACAGCTTCAATTTCTTTTTGCTGTTGTTCACCAACAGGTAAAAAACTACTCATTTCAGTAGAGTCATTGTAAGCAATATCCTCTGACGTGTTATCGGTAGTAGGCCCTAAATCAGAAGAACCATTATCATCAGAGACTATATCATCATCAGTCTCAACAGTCCTAAGATCTGGTGGTACACCATTCTCAGGTAAAGAGTTTAATGCATCTTCATTTATTAATATCTCAGAATAATGTGGGTTATTATTAATAAGGCAAACTAAAGCATTGTGCACTTTTTGTTTTCGCACCCTGGCATCTTTGAAGGTATTGTCTTTACCTTTTACCTTGACAATAATCACTGCCAAGTCTTTGGGATATCTTGGCAAAGATGTTGCAAGCTCTGTGACATTTTGTGGCAGGTTAATACAATGCCCTGAATAACCTCGTTGACCACCAGGTTTAATATATACTCTCATGATAGGAAGAGCACGAGCAATTAACATTTCCTCAACCTGAGTTAAATCTTTTAGTTCATTTGGAACACATAAGGTATCATTGAGTTTTCACATGAAAACGTTTTGGGAAACTTTTTATCTCTCAAGCATTGTGAGCACACATAAGGTGACTTAGGTTTAGACTTCAAAGGCCATGCCTCCTTACATTCTGTACACTGATAGACAGTGTATTGTTAGATTTTCTCTTGCTTGCTCATCAGCACAAGACACCTTTGCTCGCTTTAATTTTTTATAGCTTTTTGCATTTTCAAGTCTCTCTTTTTTTTACTCTCATTTTCTTCACTTCCTCGTTGTCTTTTTTTAGACATTCTAGCATTTTCAAGTCTAGTCTGTTTTTCTGTTTCAGTTTCTGCGCCTTGCTTTCTTTTCTTATATTCCCTGGCTATTTGTAGTCTAGTTTGCTTCATAGACTGAGTTTCTCTAGACTGTTTTTTGCAGGTAACATAACAACAAACATAAATATTTCTCTAATTCAGTGAGACTTGCAAATTTCATGACAACAGCAGTGCCATTAGGGTAAGGCATGCCAGCATAATTTCTAGCATGAGGGTAAAAAAGATAGAAAAACGAGTCTACACTATTTATCAAGGCCATCATATAGCCTTCTAATATTAAAAGAGTATACTTGTCATGCATGAACGTTTTTAATAAAGCTGAAGCAAGTGTAAAATAGTGATGTTCTAGTCCTTGCTCATTTCTCACAAGCCCTTGATAATCTTTCCCATAGTTTATAAACCAAAGTTGAGTATCAGAGAATGTTGTATTATTTTTTTCTTTAATGTTAATTCAACAATATTTTTTCCCCTTGATTGGCTCCACCACAATGGGCGGATCAGTAATACTTTGTCGCAACGGGCACCACCACAATGGGTGGATCAATAACCATTTTGTGCCTCGATGTTATCAATAACATTTTGTGCCTCGATGGGCTCCACCACAATGGGCAGATCAGTAACATTTTGTGCCTCGATGGGCTCCACCACAATGGGCGGATCACTAACATTTTGTGCCTCAATGGGCTCCACCACAATGGGCGGATCACTAAGATTTTGTGCGTCGATGGGCTCTACCACAATGGGCAGATCAATAACATTTTGTGCCTCGATTGGGCTCCACCACAATGGTCAGATCACTAACATTTTGTGCCTTCTTTAGAGACACTTCCTAAAAATGCCAAGGTCTGGCCGTCATGGATATTAAGTGGTCCTTTTTCGCAATAGTTGGTGGTCATTGTGGCCATGATACTAGAGTTAAAAACAAATCATCAGAATGCGTTCAGTTGTTAAGTTGTAATCATGATATTACAGGGAATAAATCGGAAAACATTGAGTAATTCGTAATATAATAGTTTTGTTTGTGGAAACACCACGTAAATTTATTACTGCAAAGCTTTCGATCCGTAAGCCCGGATCTTCATCAGTGCACATATTATTAGCACTGATGAAGATCCGGGCTTACGGATCGAAAGCTTTGCAGTAATAAATTTATGTGGTGCTTCCACAAACAAAACTATTATATTTTTCACCATGCAAACATACAAAGAACTTAATAATTCGAAATAAATCCTGCACATCGATCTACTCTTGGAGCAGGGTGGAAACAGGCAGAAAACGAGAAATGCAGAATTCCTGTGATTCTATCAAATATTTCTTTACCACTATTTCCATTGTTACTAGAAACGAGATGATAGAGA
>CACRXK020013824.1:0-13636 GCA_902702795.2 Paramuricea clavata
TATTCGTGAAAATATTCAACCCCCCTGTCATGTGTCCACGAGAAGTTTTCCCGAAGATTGCGCGTGATTTTCAAATGATTTGTTTTTTATTTTGAACCTAAATGGTATACGGGAGGATTTTCCTTCCTAATGGGACAAATATTGCCAATTTTTGGATTGGGACTATTCTACAATGAAGTACTCTTGGATACTGTAATCTAAATACATATGGAAACGAAGAAGTTGTATTTATCAGACAAAGAAGCGGCGAGCCATTAAAATGGCGGCAATTTGGCGGAATATCGAAGGACACACTATCGAAGGTAAAATACACTGCACTGTTACAAAAGTGGATGAAACCTTCTTTGAAATCTTCTTCAGCCATTTATGATTATGTGAAAGTACAATAACTGGATGATATTTGCGAGATTCGGCGACAAAAAGCAAACAAAACGGCAAAATATGGCTGAAATCGTGTTTTCGTGGGGGGTAAGTGAAATAAAATGTATTATATTTAAAGAAAACAATGACAATCCTTATGAAATCAACAATATTTATATTAAATTAAGCATAGTTTTTCACCCCATGATAATTTTTTTTTTAGGAAATAAGAATATTTAATTTCTGCCAGGCATATTAGTTATTTTGTGCATAATCAGCAATTTACCTGGGGTGGTGCATAGTCATTTTCTGGTAAAATATTATACTTCGACAAATTTTTCCTTCCAATGACCACCCCTAAAAGCAACCCTTCTAAACACTATAAGCACTTCAGAAAGGCTATCGCTTTTCCTTTTTGGAAGTTAAGAGCTATGTCGACACTGCCGTTTCAGGGCGGGGTCATTTTCAGGACTTTCGTCCCGGATTCAGGTTTTCGCACATATGCCATGTTGACCGCCATGGTCATTTTACCCTAAAACAGTTGAGATTACCTGTCCTAAATGAATCGCATACAAACTCATATACAGGTCCTAGACTATATGGGCCCCCCAAATTATCGTTCTGGCTACGCAACTGGAGAAGAAACGAATATTTTTGTATCATCTGCATATAAACATGGAACTGTGGATTCAAGTTAAGACAATTTGGTAGATCAGTGACATAAATTAAAAACAACAAGGGACCTAGAATTGACCCTTGAGGAATTCCACATATTATTTCTTTTTTCGTTGAAAGAAAACCATTTCCAAAGTTTATCGGTTTTGGGCAGTTAGATGTGATTGGAACCAATCAAGTAATTCCATAAAATTTCAGTTTCTCAAGAAGAATCTCATGAACAATGGAATCAAATGCTTTGCGAATATCTAAAAAGACAACACCAGTTTTTCCAATCATCTATAAATATCCTAGTGGAAAGTGACCGATGGAATATCTATGTATAGAGAGGGAGCTATAATGTGTGCAGACATTTTATTTTTGCAAGATTTTGTAAATTTTGAAACTTTTGAGAAAAAAAAGCAGCCCAAAAAACGTCTAAAAGAAGGTAGCAAAGACGCCACCGTTAATGAAGGTAAGTCTTTTTTTCATATTGATTTATTGTTTGCTATATAATTGCTTTAAATTAAAAACTGATACGATCGTTGCGCATATAAATGAAAATTTCAGTGTATTTTTCAGATTAATTGACATGTGTCATTCATACGTCGATATTAGAATGAAGCAAATGCTTTTGATTAATTGAATTACGCATATATATTGGCCTATATTGTTCACGAACAGTCATCATTAGTAATTTTATATGCAGTCTCAATCTGATTAATACACGCGCGGGACATTTAATTTAGTTCAAGTTTTAATGTAGAACGAAGCATTACATGCCGATATGCGTAATAGCTACCGCTTTGCAATGTAGAACAAAGACACATAGTTAATTATCATTTTTAATATAATACAAGTAAGCATTGACATGTATATACCTGTATATATTCAATTAATAGACATGCATATATCGATTCTTTGGTCGACATCTGTCCAATGGACGTCGACATTTTATATGATATTAGAACGAATCAAATACATGTATTTGAATTGCGTGTATATAATCGTTCACGAACATGCAGTCATCATTATAGTAAAACGATGCATTGTCACTGACTTGTGTAGAACGAATCATTGACTATAGTTTTAATATTATATAGAATAAAGTGTATGTGTTAATATATAGAACGAAGTATTGACTTAGTTTTAAATTTTTAATGAGCAAATGTTTTGATATTTGGACCATTAATAGAACACATAACAAATTTCTCACCCATGAACGCAAAATGCGTTTTAAACTTTTAAAATGTTTTAAAACTTATAAAAAGTTTTTGTTTATTCTACATTGTAAGTACACAAGCAATCTTAGGCTTTTCATAAAAAATTTTATGACATCAACAAATTTATTTTGTGAAATTGAGAACCGTTTCAAAATTGTCTACTTTTTTCAGATACACCCTACATAATATATAGTCAATTTAGTGCCATAATTTTTCTTATAAATAGGTGTGTTGTCATAATTATATTATTTTGAACAAAAATTTAGGAAACCTTTGCCAAAATCAAGTTGTTTTTTTTTCTTATACTAGACTTTCACTTACTACATTAGGAATAACACTTATTTTTATTTGGCACGTTAATTAACTTATAACAGATGTACTACTTGAATGGGCATAGCCTACCAGTTGTTGCGTTCATGCATGTATAGTAGCATTTAATTTTGCCTTAATCAATGGTCGTTAATGGCGATATGCGAGTAATTTATCCGTTCTCACGTTAACCAGAAAATAATTTTTTAGCGATGCAGGTGCCTCGAAACATATGCATGGTATTTTTTGAAGCACTTTGCTTTGCTAGTTTTTTTTCGATTTTAATATCTCCAAACACATCGTGTATTTTTAAAGTATTTTGCGTTGCCGATATAAATATGACAGAGACAGACGTATAGGCTGGCATGCAGGTACCTGCATATGTCCATGCCTAAAACATGCAATGAATATAAAAATGCCTTTGAGTGCCGTAAGTTTATTAAAACCCGGCTATTTCGAAAGTAAATATTGTCAGTGGGTTAATAAATTCAGTTTCAAAAAAGTGTATACAAATATATATCCCCACCGGATGATTCGTGTTGGATGAAACAGGTTCTTCTGGCAACATTAGGAGGTTAAAAAAAAAACTATATTGTATATTACAGGTGTATATCAATGATATTCATGCGAGCCAGTGCGGGTATTTATTATTTGTACTTTTCGTTTTACATTATTTTACAGCCATTGAGAATACCCGCGAACATCTATTGTGCAATAATGTTAACGTTACGAATCCTTGTGTTGTTCCTGCAGCTTGTTCTTGCCACATCAGCAGAAAACATTTACGTCGATTATGACAGTAATCCCAATCACCCGTTTCCAGTGATACGTCAGGGTAAGTCAGTCAGCCTTACTTATCTATAATATATGCTCTATTGTAGCGTTTTCTTGCGAACAGAGGTCACTTTTCAGGATAATTTCACTCTTGGCAAGGTTTTTTAAAATGAGAGAAAACGTTGGTAGCTAGGACAGTTCTCTGTGATCATGATACACTACTAAATGTTTTCAATAGAATAATATACAGTTTAATAAGTCTCAGTTTATTAAACAAGTTTCATTGTGGCCGTTTTAAATTATAGGGCTTGCATGTTGCTCACCAGTATACCTTATAGCTGTTGTTAAATTCGGGCAGCAGTGGAATTCCTGTAGAGCATTGGTGGGCAAATTAAAATACTGTCGGATCGAATTCATCGAAATCATACATCGTAAAACGCTTTCTTTTGCATACCATTGCCGAAAAATACTTCGCGTACGTGCCACTATGACGCAAAAATCTTGTGGTTATAAAAGCGAATTAGAATTTATTCTATGTCGTTGACATATATAGACTCGTCGCAGCATATCTGTCAAGCAAATCTTTATGTATTGATTTTTCGAACTCCTTACCGACAGACCCCTATTATAGCATATAACACTGGTGATCTACGACTTTGCAAAGTTCATATCTTCAGTTCGTATCTTAGTGAAACAAGATGTCCTAATTTCTATATGACGATAGTTTTAATCAAATGTCAACAAAATAGTTATTTATGATCTTTGAGAGGTCAAGCGATACCATATTTGACCCATATTTCATTATATTACAATGTAAACTAGCCATATATACCTTTTGCCGAATAAACTTGGGCCCCTTGCGACAGATCTTTTTCTTAATAGTCTTACTCAAACCAGAATCCTATTTCGGTAGCTCTTATTTCGGTATTACAGAATATTTATATTTTTAGCGCGACCTGTGAAACGGAAATACAACTGAATCATCAAAACAAAGCGCCGTTTTTTTTTCGGTGTTTTTTTATTTTTCGTAACAAATATATAACATTTAACAACAATACATTAATATTATTAATTTTATAAAATTAAGGGCTACGAACCTACTAGAAACCAAAGGGTTTTTATTTAAGGTCCTTTAATACTCCTAGATATAATTTCGAACTTAATAACTATATAAATTATGACATATATAATTGACATCCTAGGCCGGTCCAATATATCTCGTACCCAGAGTCATCGTTGAGTGGCTCTGGCTACACGAGTTGAGTTAATTACAAAATACGGTAAAAATACGGTATTTTCCAATTAATTTGTGACCTGCGCGGTTGTGTTTCGTAGTCTTAATTCTCCGGGAAATTCGCGCGCGCCATAGTATTTTCAAGAGGAGTGAAGAGCTAACTTTTTTGCTGAAGATATGAATAAGACTGAAATCTTTCTAGTGAAAAGCATTAGAATATGTTCCTGACAGTTAGTGTGAACAACAAGGACATTGAGTGTACATGCGATTTCCGTTTTACAAGTAATTTGATCAGATGATCGAAACAACATTTAATACACATGCCAACACTCATCCATAAATATTTTGTCTCAAGTGGCTTTTATTTCCTTCACAATGTTCCGATTTCTTCGCAAGGTATAAGTACGTTTAATTATCTGTTATATAAAAGTAATTTAATAACTCTCGGCTTTATTGAGTAGGCCATTCTTGAGTAAGAACGTTGCTTTTTGCACACTTCCTTGGTTGCATTTAATTTGTTACAATTATTGTTCATGGCAATGTATATTTTGTTTCAAGGTTAATTTTTTGAATCTTGGGTTCTAAATTTCCATCTTGCTTGTTGTCTAGTTGGGATATCAAGTAAAATATTGCGTATCGCCGAAAGCCTCAGCAGATTTTCGGAAATTCTACAGCATTCTGTGAGCTGGTCATACCCAGTATTACATTATTATGAATCTACTATCATACCTAGGGAATTAAAACCAATTCAGTACTTTTTTCTTGCGGTCCGAAATCATATATTACGCTTCTCTGCAATCTGATTGGCTACGCGAGCGGTCCGTATGGACCGCGCGAGATTTAAAGCCGTAGAGTCAATGTTTTTATTTTTTTTTAATTTAAAGACGAGTTTAAAGACTACTTTTTAAAACATTAAAATGTCTGCAGACGATGAAGAGCATAATGAAAGTGAATTAAATTAAATGGTACTTTGAATCAATATACGAGACAAGAGAAATTGAAAACATAGGCCTATACCTGCCAAAAAATTAATTGTCCAAATCTTAAATTATATTAAATGCCAATCTTGAGCGATGATAGTGACTCAGACTAAATATAACCTTTTTGAGGTTTTTTGTTAGATTTGATTCCTTTATAATAAACTTCCATTGGATATTTATATATTTAAACGACGTTTTTGAATTTTTTAAATAAACATGTCAGGTGACTTACTTATTTGGCAGCTTCATTCGCGTGCGGAAGGGGAGGTTGGGGAAATTCAAAGGGGGGAATTAAAAAAAATAAAAATATTATTTACTCAGTATGATCGGTCCGTCTAGACTATTTCCCTCGGTCTTAAAAACGTCCCTCGGCCTTCGGCCTCGGGCCATTTTCAAGACCTCGAGAAATATTTCTCTATACGGACCTCCAATCCGGTATTTAATAGTAATAAAGATATTTTTCCCAATAAGGAAGGCCCATGTACTGCTGTGGCAATTGACCATTTGTATTATAGACTAAATTTTGATCTAAACAAGCCTAGACAAAAATTTTATCACAGCTTGAAAGAGCATCACAAAATTAGTAATATTCCAAAGTTTTGTTGCGAAATGTTGTAAAATTTAGATAATATAGCCTTGCGAAGTTTGCCGTTTTTTAGTCATTTTGCATTATGCGGGGGAAATTGACAGCCCAATAACCTTTGGGGCTGTCAATTTCCCGTTTGTAATACAAAATGACTGAAAAACGGCAAACTTCGCACGGCTATATTATCCGCATTTTCAGACAACATTTCGTAACCAAACTTTGGAATATTACTATTAATAATTTTGTGATGGTCTTTCAAGCTGTGATGAAATTTTTGTCTAGACTTGTTTAGATCAAAATTTAGTCTATAATGCAAATGTCCATTGAACAAAAGCCTGTATCAGTATATACCAGTATGTATTTGACTATTGATTTCATAACTTTAGTTTTCCATTTCTTTCCGATAAGCGTTGCATTGCACATATGACAATCTTTTTTATTATGCCGATACCAGCACCTCCAAAAACAATGGACAAATCAGTCTCAAATTAAAATTATAAAAAAGTAAAGTAATATCTTCCCCGAGCCACTGAACTATATAACATTGAAGGCTGACTTCAGTCATTGACGTAATCAAAAAGTGAAGCCAAAGATGGCAGATTTTGAAGCCATTCTTGCACGTCATTCTCAGTCCCCTTACCCGCGCGGCCAAACAATTTTTGTATTTTCATGGCGGGAAGTGATGGGTCCGCGACTCTCGGGTTGTGTTTTTCTTCATTTTAGAAGAGCAAAAAAGAAAACAAACTTTATTTATTTCATATAAACCTGATTTCCTTCATCTAATCGATGTGTGAGTAAATCTGTATTTTTCGTTGCTAATTCAACAACTAGTTTCAAACTTTTTTTTATATAAAATCTGTATTTTTATAAATTGGGAATTTATTTTTGCTTTGGTTGTTTTGTTTTTTGTTTCTATGGTGCTTTTCAGTTTTCACACCATTGTTTAGCTTATTTTAGTCCGTTTTCCTGACCTAAAACTGCTTTTTAACTGCAGCAGTTTTCGAGGCAGCTTTTTAGCCAATTTAATTCCATACATGTAAAAAAATTTTGTTTTTCTATTTTTTATTTAATAAAATCACTTTGATGATTGCCTTTTAAACTTAAACTGTTTATTTTAATGCCTTATTTATGTATGTGAAACCCTTGTCGATAGGGGCAATAGAGATATTTTGAAAGATTGAGTGACATTTGTGTTTTGTTTTGTCACTCTTTGTCATTTACAAAAACAGCAATCCCGCGCTATTTTGCCTTCTTTCCACTCAAATATCGCATCTTTTAAATATATAATAATTAAAATTTAGAACTGAACCCAAACAAAACACAAGAATTCAACTTTTCATTCAAATTTCGTATGTTTTTCACCAAATTTTTGCTCGGAAAATAAAGAAAAATATAAAAGTTTTGTTGACCGCGCACGTAAGGGGACTGAGAAAGAATGCCTTCAATTTCTGCCATGTTGGCTTCACTTTTTGAGCTCGAGTCAGCCTTCTAGGTTATATAGTTTAGTGCCCCGAGCCGACGGTGCGAAGCGCGAGGGTACTAATTCCGCCCGGCTATTTACACCTGGGGAAACGAAAGCATTGGGGAAGTCTAAAGTTCATCAATTATCGCGGGCGTGGGTGACCAACGATGGGTGGTCATCCTCACTGATCTCAAAAATATGGCGGACTGTCATGAGTAGCGGACACTGATTGGTCCAATTTAAAGTTTGCATTGTAACGACTGCATGACGACAGCGAAATCTGTGGCGACATAGCCCCTCGCCGTGCTGACAAAACCATTGTATTTTCCGAACATGAAGTATCTAGAGTAGTTGTCATGGTAACACGATAATTTTTTAAGATTATTCTTACAAATCGCCTAAAAATATCACTTTTAATTACAAAATTACCAATTTCCCAACATAAAATGAACATATATATGTTAGGTATGTTATTATACGTAATATAAGCTTCAATTTAAGGTAAAATTCAACCGCAAACGCTTCGCAAAACGTTATAAAGTGTTCTTTATAAAACTAAACAGCCTTTCAATTAAATGGCTTTATCGATAAACTTTGAGTTTGCAGTAAAATGATTTCAAATTCTCGCTTGCAAATTACTTTGCTTTCTTTTTTATTTAAAAAATTCAATATAATCAAGAAGGGAATCAATATTAAAGATACACTGAAATTATATGCTGTCTTGTTTAGTTGTTTCATACACGCAAAGGCCGTCGGGTTTTAATTTAAACCATTACAAATTATTATATAAAATCAATATTTAAAACAAACTTACCTTCGTTAACGTCGGCTCCCTTCTTTTAGCCGATTCTTTCACCCTTTCTTTTTTGAAATCTACAAAATCTTGCAAAAATGAAATATATTTGCAGGAAATTTATCAATCATCAAATCAAGAAATGTTTGGCTAGTTCCCCTGGTAGAGGAGAACTGATCACGTGATCGGCTAGTTGTTTTGTTTGTCGCGTCAGATATAACCCAATCCCTATCTCTAAGCCTAAACCCTACCTTAACCCTTACCCTAACCCCTAACCCCAACCCTAACCCCAACACTAATCACTATAACTAACTGATGACGTAATCTGTGATGCAAATTCTTCTACCCGAGGAAGTATCCAATACGGGCTACTGTAACAGAAACAATGATCAAACAATTCTATCAAACCACTGTAGTTGACAAGCTCCACCTGAGAGCTTGAGAAGTTTCCAGTTGAGAAGTTTAAAATAGTAAAAGCTATAGCTATCTAGAGTTAAATTTTTACGTACTAGATAAAACATGAGCCGCCAATCTGTATCTGATATACAAACTCGAGCCGATAATCATACTTAAAAAACGACCCTTCTTACGAGTTCATTGGCGAAGTAATTTTAAAAATAAACATTGTCTAAGCCGAGAAAATCAAAGCTGAAGTTTATGTAAATCAGGACAGATCTCTATCCGATTTACAAACATCGATTAAACATTCATTTCTTTTGTATTTTCCTCGTGGATTATTAATGATTTTTTAATAATTCTTATAAAACTCATTAATAATTTTTGAGGAAACTACAAAAGAAATGAATCTTAATCAATGTTTGTAAATCGCATAAAGATTTGACCTGATTTACATAAACTTCAGCTTCGATTTTCTCGGCTCAGACAATGGTTATTACTTCGCCAATGAACTCATAAGATGGGTCGTTTTATAAGCACGATAAAAGCATATAAGCACGATTCGCATCCGATCTTTATCTGATATACAAACTCTCGCCTTCGGCTCGAGTTTGTATATCAAGATAAAGATCGGCTGCTCATGTTTTATCTAGTACATAAAGGATTATGTAATTAATTAAAATTTTCAATTAAATTTCATTGTTCAAAGTACTGACTTCAAGTGTATACTATTAAGAATCCCAAAAGCCAATATGTTTGCGAAGTCGTCTCGATTGGCATCATCACAGCCACTAAAGGATGGAATATTACCACTAATAAGTGTCAGATAAATTCCTTCATCATCTTGATTGAAGAAACGTGCGCAACATGTTTTACATGTTCGTATACTAAACCACTTTCACCTCCAGCTCTACCGTTTGGATATTCTTTAAACATTTTACTGACCTCATTGACAGTAAAGGGTTTTTCCACTTCTGGATCATCAACAGCAATATGACGTTCGGTTTGGTATACAGCTATTTCAATTGAAAATTAATTAATTTGTTAGCGATTCCCAGCAGCCTTTCGCGCTCGTATTCGACTTTTCCGCTTTGCTTGTAGAACATGAGAATATACTTAAGAACGTGAGAAACTTTAGACATAGCCCGTTCCACGCTTTCACTGCAGGTAGTATCACTATGAGTATCTGAAATGTCTTCTAAACCTTGCTTGACTTTTGCTTTAAATACTGGTTCAAAATCTTATCGTGTTTAATTGTGTTCCACGCGATAATCCACAAAGGCTTTGGCCTTTGTGAATTTCCACTCCCTAAAACAGCCAAATTTAGTTAACATTAACTGGATTATGATAGTAGCTATGATAAATTTATGATTGCTTCTCTTTCTACAAGACATGTTTTCACTAAGTGGCATTCGTCCATTCTAATCATAATACGATCAATCGCAGTAAGATAGTATCCGTTGTCTTCCATTCATCAAAAATGTTTCATTTGCATGGACCACTACTACACTAGTAGATATGTGGGAGTTTCCGGACGCAAGAAAGTGGTTTCCATAAGATCATGATCAGCCACAATTACGCCGCTCTCGCTCAACGAATTGCATGAAATGCTCTAGGTTCACCAATCTGTCAACATAATAAAGCACCCATAAGCACGACAGAACTTCTGTTTTGCATGTAACTGATCAATTTCGTCTTCAAACTCTTCAATATACGCTTCCTATATATGTCAACGCGCATGTTCATTGGCGGTATATTTACAACAAATAAAGAACAGTCAGTTGCTAACACACCGGCAGCCATGATTCTATCAGACATGAAAACTGCGATAATGAATAAATATATATATTTAGATGTGCCTAGTTTAAAAACAAACATCATCGCTGAATCAAGAGAAACAAGTTATGAATCTTGCGGCCTCAAATGCGCGGAAAACCGTTTCTGTGTTGCAGTGAACTATAAGAAGAAGGCTGCGTGGAATGAATCGAACTGCCAATTGACGAACTCGACTGCACGAAAATTTGTCAATATCTCTAGCGAAAAAGAACGAGTCTGGACGTTCATAAAAGTTAATGTGGACCGAAGTCAGGTGGTAAGCAAGTATTATATACTTTTCGCAAAATGTGTAGACAAAGATTATAGATCCGGCCCCTGTTGATGTCAGAATCGATGTCAAACTGTTATAAAATATTTTAATTCCAGAGTTTCTCAAAAATATTGTTTTCGGAAAAGATAAATCCAAAGATACAGTTAAGGAATTATGTTCTGAACGTTGTGTGTTCGTTTCTTTCATAATTTACATAAAACTGTTGTTTTCTACTATTTTTAAGCTTTTAATTATATGCGCGCTGGTTGACAAAAATGCAGATATAAAATAATAGTACAATAGGGAAATTTGGTGGTTTGACATACAACTAAGGAGGAATTAGTATATTCAAATGTTGGTTTAAATATGAATCCACTATTGTACATAAAACAAAACCTGTCTGTTATTTAAACTTTGTCGGTCTCTAAAATGGATACCAGTATTTGTGCATGTGATCACGCAAGGAATTTTTTGCAGGCATCCTGCAGAGGAGAAGTAAATGAATGTCAAAATGGTGGAACAATGATCTGGCATCCAGTTAAAACGTTCGGCTGTCTATGTGGGAAAGGGTACGAAGGAGAAATTTGTGAAAAAGGTGGTAAAATTAATACGAGTATAGTCATGCATATATATATCCGATATGAAGGCATACATATACTAATTGATAAAACGAGCAACACTCCGCTATTCCACATAATATTATAAACCAACAGTAAAACAAATTAAATCTAAGTATATACATAGCCACTCGGTAATAAGAACAGCAATTCAATATATTATCTAGGTATATACCGTCTTTCAATTCTACCGGACAACTTCTAATTTGAGCTACTCCAACCTTTCACGGTTGGTTCCAAGGTATTTGGTACAAAAGAAATTCATCCACCTCCCAAACGGCAGATCGAGCAGTAATGTGTACTGTACATCGAAGCCGCATTCTTAAATTAATTTTTAAATCGTTAGTCTGCGTTACTTACAAATTTTTGACTACTTCTTTCCAATATATCATTAACTATGGAGAACAGGGAAGAGCCGTCCTTTGGGACAGCAATGGCGAGGCGAATGTGCTTTTACAGGTAATTAGTTTAGCTCGAAAATGCGACATTATCACCCATTGTACGATGAGTCTGTCATTTCGTAGGTGATAACCTTAATTTTGCTCCCATAATAATACTGGATACCTGATGAAGTATATTAAGAGGAGATTTTTTTGTATGTTACGTAACACGCGCTCAAAACTAATGCGTATAATATATCACTTGAGGTTATGACTAAATTCAAAATTTCTATTTTTCGATACGTTTCCGCAATCGACAAACAAACTTAAAAAGTATGTTTAGTGCTTTATTTGTAAAATAATGCTAAAAGTAAAATGAAGAGATTTTAGACGATACGCCAAAGAGAATATGATGTCTGAAGTTCAGTAAGTTTTGCTTATATTGGCTGTATAAATATGGCGTCAATTTTAAAGCATCATTGATAATTATATTTTAGTTGACAATTTTTGACTATTATTTTATGTTTCTCAACCGGCAGATGCATTTAAAAAGGTTGCTAATTGTATAAACTAGAGAATAAAGCTAAAACAAAGTAATTTCGAGAGGGACGCCAAAAAGATTTTAGGTTTTGAACACTTTTCATTGCAAATACGTGACATTGAAAAAAATTGCCTCTTACAGTCCTTGGACTGGATCAAAATTAATTCTCCTCAATTTAAATTAAATTACGTAGAGATTTATTCTTATGAGATGTCAATTGTAAATCTTTCAATTTTGACTATGTAAGAATAGATTTCAAGTTCTCCTATATATCTTGATCATGCAGACCTCCGCTTTAGTCTCGGATCTGATCAAATTGCGCGAACTTGAAATCTAGTCCAGTCCTCGCATATAGTTGGATTTGAAATATTACTTCAACATTGCTTGCAACGATAGTATGGCTTGCTGGGCATGAAACTATTAGTATTCATTATAGTATATCAATTTCCCAAACCAAGCACAAAAGGGCAAGTGCGTTCAGTTTCATGAAAATTATCGGGGAGCTGGGCGGAATGAAAACCCTCCTAGATCCCGCCCCTTCCACGGTGATATTCGGCATCTCTTTACGCCATTAGGCATGCATGTTTTCATTTCGATGTAGATTTTTAACAAAATCCCACTGTCAATTTAATTAAATTGGCTGCGCCTAGCTAGGATACTCATAAAACGTCAGAACATGATAGTGTAAGAAGATCGTGTAATATTAAAATGACAGATAAGTTTTTTAATACTGTATCTCGGTAAAAGGGCCGCAAACCCAAATTATGATTTTTGTAGGTGAAATATACTAGGGAGATTCAAAACGGGAATGCATTATATCTTCAGAGTAACAAAACCACATGCATCTTGACCAACTTCTTCAAGTATCAAAACGGGCAGATGCGATTCATTAGGGATCAGTCAATAATTAAAGGGAAGGGTGGGCTGGTGGAAAAAGAGGAGTGGTCAGATATTTTTGTGCATGGAAAAAAGGGGGGGGGGCAAACATTTTTGTGCAATACAAATATCTGCCCCGCGTGATTCCATTGTGTCATTAAACCTACAGATAAAAAAAGGGAGCAGTAGAACTGTACTAACTCCAACACAACACCATTTATTAAACTGATTTCAACATGAACATGTACATTGGAACAGCCGTTGACTCTAAAAATATATAAATTAAGAAAACATGTATATAGGGTAGCATGATTAAATGTTGCTTCACTTTATCGAACTGGAAATTCCGTATGTGCCTTGGCGGG
>CACRXK020013825.1:0-13635 GCA_902702795.2 Paramuricea clavata
TTCCTACCCAGTCTATAAATCTACGTAATCTGGAAATGTCCTTTAGTTGTGCCTCTCTTGCTTCCTCTACTGTTCTCTGCTCTAGTGTCCTATCCCTAGCTTCCTTCAAACTGTCAATTCTTTCTATAAGGGAATTATACTCAGTTGTACCTTCCGCAGAGGTGGCGCGTTCCACGGTTTCACCAATAGCTTCATTAAAGTAGTCAGCTTGTATTTGCAATGCTCCATTGGGGCCTGTTCTGCCTTCTATACTTGATCCGTCAGGTGGGTTAAGAACACCTCTCAGTTCATTATTTTCTTGCATTGTTAGCCCTGGAAGATCTCCCATTTTTGCACCTATGTCTATTAACTCAATGTTCTCACGGTCAGCGTATTCCTCACTACTTTCATCAAATTGCGGCATTTCTCTGGTTTCCTCATCACTTCCAATTATATTGTCAGGATCCGTAGGTACCTCTTTTATTTTCTTTAGAAGGTCCTTATATTCTCTCAGAGCAGGTGAGTCCTTTGAGTACACTAGATTCTTGGTCTTACCACGTTTCATTATTTGTGTCCCACTTTTGTCAATACCTTGTTCACTTCTAAATACCAACACCTCTGTGCCATCCTTGAGTGTTCTTACAGATGATCGCTTGATGAGTTCCCTGACATATCTATTCCTAGGGTCTAGTATTAGTCCCTCCTTACCTTTAATAACTCTTGTGACAGCTTGAACACGCTCTACTTGGTTTTCGAAATCTCTCTTTTTATTTGCTGTTGAAATCTTATTTAGTTTCTCTAGGCGGGCTTCTATTTCGTCCCAGTCAGCGTCAAATGATTCGTTGAATGCATCTAGCACGTCTGGAAGTACATTGTTTGGATCTTCTACAAAATCTACTCCCGGGGTGGTTGTGCTTCCTGATGGACCTGAAATGTTCACTGTACCATCATTTCCTTCGGTGAAAGTTGTTTCTTCTGTTACACGTCTCTCCATAAGATTCTTCACATAATCCAGTTCACTTTTAAGATCAGTTAATACTATAGGATCATCACCATACATAGCCTCAGCCTTCACCATTGTATCTAACCTACTAAAGGCTGTCGTTAGGTCATCATAATTAAGATCGTCATATTGAGGATAAGTTTTTTCTGTCTCCTCCAACTCAATGTCATCGTAGTCCTCCATAATACTTTAACTTATGTTAGGGACTTGATGTCTCCAGCTGGTATCCAACTGTTAAATTTATCATCATAACCTAACCACTTAACTAGGGCCATCTTTTTACCCTTCACTGTTCTTCTCCTTAATACTTTCTCTATTCTGAAATCAGGTTCTCTTCCTTCAGCGCTATACAGTTCTTGTTCATAGAATCTGCCAATTATTGGTTCACCATCACTGTCTTTTATTGTGTACGTGTTTGGATGGCCGTGATACACTTCCGTCACAGTGAATAACTCCTCTGTGAAGTTTGCTTCATACCCTTTTGTGAACACTGATTTGTACTTCGAGATCCTGACACTTTCTCCGACAGCAAACTTTGGTTCTGACGGCTTGCCTAAATTGTGACTAAAAAGTGTCTTCCATACTTCAGTCCAGTTGGACTCATTTACACTGTCTGGTGTTGTTTTAATTGATCTGTTCACTGAACTGTTGTAATTATCAGTTAAGTCTTGAAGAACGTCTAACCATTTATATGTACTGGCACTGTAGAAGTACTTCCACATTAGCGCTTTCAGTGTTCTGTTAAATCTTTCCACAACTGCGGCCTTTTTATCTGAGTAAGTAGAGAAAAATTCAATGTTATGTTTATTGAGCAATGACTTTACATCTTTGTTGTAGAACTCTGTGCCTTGATCAAACTGGGCGAATTTTGGGTATTTACCAAAACGATTATTAAATTGCTCTAAAATGTTACTGACGGCGTCCTTCATTGATGTCGCGTTTTTCCTATACACTGGTACTGTGAACGCGTACCTACTCAGTATTTCGATTGATGTGAGAATCCATCGGTATCCCTTGTTCTTGTCGTCATATTTTGTCATGTCAACTAAATCCATTTGTAACTGCTCACCTAAAGTTTGAACGTACGTCTGTCTGAACTTATGTTTCCTAAATACTTGTCTGTACCTAGTGTATGTGTCTTGCTCATTTATCCATTTCTTGACCTGGTTTCTGGTTACTTCAAGTCCGTCTGATATTGCTCTAAGATATAATTTCTTTGGTGTTTGGAATCCAGTCTTAGGATTGTAGTAAATATCTCGTAGTCCTTGTTCTTTCATAATATCGTCGTCCATCTTATATTAACCAATGTAAGCTATCTACTCAAGGTACATCTCAAGTAGCACTTCACCTATATCAATAGGTTTCCCGTCTTGATCTGTCATGTGGAATACAAGTTCTGAGAACGAACCCTTAATAACTGAAATCCTGCTTTCAACATCAATGTAACTAACTACCGAGCCTAATAATGGTCTGTCTGTTGGAACTGTAACACTTGTTATCACATCGCTGGGTCTTTCCCAAGGGTTAACGTTGTAACTGCTACTAACTAGATTACAGTGTATATTTACACCTCGTAGACCATTATTAAAGTCAACTTTGCTATCACTTGTCAAACTCCTCCCTTTCAGCAGGATCATAGGATTAAAAAATCTATTAAAACCTAACATAGTCAGTAATCGTGTTTCTATTGTGATATCTTGTTTTACTGCTTCTATTTGACATCCTGCTGTTTCAGTAAAGTAGGTTAGCTTAACACCATGTCTTTCAAGTAACTTCTTCATACTGTCAAATGTGTAGTAACCTTTACTAACAATTACATCAGATTCTCCATCATCTGTTTTCACTTTGAGAATAGTTGTTGGTTCCCTTATGTTAAAGTACTCCCAGAATACTGATACTCTCTTCACAAAGACTGATTTATAATTGCTTGTTAGAACTGAGTTCTGTAGTGATACAACTGTGTGCGAGCTCTGCAGTAAAATTGTGAACTTCATCTTAATAACATACGTTAGGTTATTAAGAATGAGACCAGGTGGAGGACAAGTTGGTAAGTCGCCGTATCGGTCGTACCAAGAATATGAAAAAAAGTATGGAAAGGAAGACGATGAAGATCATGTTGATCCTGTTGCTGGTAAAAAGGTAGAGGACGCTGAAAGAGCTAGATTTATGTCAAGTTATCCTTTTGCAGATATGAGAAGATTTAAAATTGAAGCTATGACTACAAGTAGTGGTGATATTGGTGTTGTTACATGGTTTGTGGATTTAGATGGAATTACGTCTTATGACATAAGATACGATGGATTTAAGGGGGATAGTGAATACACATCATACCTCACATCAATGAAACCCAAGGTGGTGGCACCTAAGCCTAAAGTTTCCCTGAAACCAAAAGGATGGCCACATCTTTGGAATAGTAATGGCACCGTTCAAAATTATAAACCTCTTGTATTTCCAAAGGATCCTACTTACGATGAAAGAAAGTTAGGGTCCAGTAGGGTTCTGGTTCATGATGATGGCTATCATATTAATACATATCGACCTCCTGTAAGTCTTCCCTACAACTTTAACAACTTTAAGATCTATGTAAATGAAAACAGTTATTTCATGTCTAACTTCCCTGATGCTGGTGTAGGTTGGGATGAAGGTCCTAATTTAACTAATAAGGATGTAAGAAAAGTTTCCTTTAATACGATACCATACACTAGAATGTTGTCTGGCGCCTACATAGCTAGCTATCTCAGCGGTGTATCCTTAGAACACGTTCGTGAAAGTAATTCCGTTCCTAAAATAATAACATCCATTATAAGGTATCATCTGTACTACACAACTAGAAAGTTAACAGTTAGTAAGGATGCTATTGATAAACTTGGTGTTAACCTTGATATTGTAAGGAATCACATTCCAATAAATCAGAATTATATTATTGATGGAAGTGGTGCTACAACTAGTGCAGGACCTTTGTATAGTAGTGATTACCTTTCATTCATAGCTGAAAAAAGCAATGGCTTTACTAAGTTGGGCGTTGAGCTTATCCAGGAAAGCATCGAGTCCTATGTGTACGCTATGTTGGGATCCCAAGCTAATACAAGGTGGTCAATAGAAGGAAACGGTCCAAAGGCTCTTCAAACACAACGTGACTTTAGAACTATTGTGAAGTCTACTATTTTACAAAGTAATACGGTAACAACAATTAGCAATATGAGGAAAGTTGTGAGGGACACCAATGTGATTCTAAACACTGCTCTATCCCCCGGAATAGTTCTAATCCCATCGAACTTTATTATTCTTAAAACTCCGATTCTCGGTTATAATAACCTTCTAAAGACGGCAACTAATACAATGAAATTTGGGGTGAATCCTAAGGTAAATTATGTCGGTGTTAAGCAAGTTGATCCTCCAAAGAAACAGCATCAAAATAGCACACCAGTTCACCACCTTGATACTCTTAGTGGAAACACGAAAGTTCCGGGGAGTCCTATAAGTGTTGCACCTCAGGTTGTTCCTAAGACTAGCACACCCACCGCACCGCGTAAGGTGGTTAGTACCCGTGAGTCCTTAGGTGACGGTGCTTTAGCTGGACTTGGTATCGGGTCTGTCGCTGTGTTTCTTATATTGAGAACTGTTCTGTGAAACATTGTGTATGTTATAAAAAATGGCTCTCTATAGAGGATATAATAAAGGTGTAAATAAAGTTGACCCATCAAGTGGCAGTGTGTTTGATAAGAACGGATTTACCATGAAGGGTGACATTGAGATGGATGGTAATGAGGTGAAAGGTTTAGGTGCACCTACAGATGATACGTCTGCGGTCACAAAGAAGTGGGTGGATGATGAGATCATTAAACAGGCTGCTGTTACAATTCAACCAGCAGGGTTTACAATGACTGGGGATATTGACATGGGAGGTAATAAGATAACTAATCTTGATAATCCTACTAATCCAGGTGACACTGCTAGTAAGAGTTGGGTTGAAGGTAGCCGCAGGCATATACATGTAAGTCTACCCGGTCGTATCCTTACAAATGATCTCAATATGTCAACCAATGAAATAAAGGCTTTGGGTGATCCTACAACTGGAAAGTCTGCTGTTAATAAGGACTGGGTAACTAGCATGATAAATAAACCTGTAACTGGGGACCTTGATATGAAGGATCATGAAATTAAGAATCTTAAGGATCCTACTGAGGATCAGTCCGCTGTTACAAAAAGGTGGTTTAACTCAAACAGGGGAACATTTCTAAGGCTAAGCGACTCTTTCCTATCACAGCTAGAGTGTAACTGGACCTATCGACTTCTCTAAAGCCCCTAGGAGTTTCGCGGATGGGTTAGATCCAAAAAGTCTCGTAAGGCTTAGCCAACTAACTAGTTCGTATCTTAAACTAAGTGGACTAAATGAAATGACCGGCAATCTTAAGATGGGTGGAAATGAAATTGAAAATATTGGTGACCCTAGTTCCAGTACATCTGCTGTTAGTAAGAGGTGGGTTACATCAGGATTCACTTTAAATGGTGATCTAACTGTCGCAAATGGTAACTCAATCTATATAATCAACAAACTTGGTGCAAAAATAGTTGTTCCCAATATTCAAACTGTGATTAACCAAATTTTACGCTTTGCCTTGAAATTGGACGGTTCAAATGAAATGACTGGTGTTCTCAAGATAGGTGGAAATGAAATTGAAAATATTGGAGCTCCTAGTGCTGATACATCTGCTGTTAACAAAAAGTGGGTAGAAGATAAGATTAGTGGAGGTAGAAGTAAGCGTGAGACTTACAGCGGTCTTACTCTATCTGACGACCTTGATATGAATAATAACGAAATAGTAAAGTTAGGTGCTCCCACAACTGATAATTCTGCTGTCTCAAAGAAGTGGGTCACCGATCATGTTAGTGGAAGTTCAATCAATAGTAGCGGCTTCACTATGACGGGTAATATTGACATGGGAGGGCATAGTATAACAGGACTTGCAGGGGGCTCTGTGGGAGACACAGCTGCACTTTCAAGTAAGACGCTGGACACTTGGGGGCTACAGTTTCTGAAGCGTAACGGTGGTACGTTAGCAAGTAACCTAGATGTAAACAATTTCGAGTTAGTCAAGGTGGCTAATCCAACAACTGACGGTTCTGCAGTAAATAAGAAATGGGCAACCGATGAGTTCATGAGTAGTAGAGGTGGACTGGTAAAGGGTGATCTGGATATGGGAAATTCAAGTGGTATTCTTGATCTAAAGGATCCGATAAATGATAAGGATGCAGTTAACAAGCAATGGGTGGAAAATAATTTCCTGAAATCTTCCTCAGGTCTTGTCCAAGCAACGGCTGATGTTAGATATGTAAGGAAAATTCACCATATTTATTCGCAGTGGATCTGGGGATACCGTGGCGTATCAGTTGCAGCAACAAGGTACTATGCTTACTGTCAAGATCAGATTCCACCTTCATGGAGAACAGATACTATTAATAATACGACAGACCTCAACCTTGAGTCATTACTATTAAATCAGATTTCCCACTTCTTTCAACTGTTACTAACATACCCCTAGGACTCATCCTGTGGGCTACTGTATGGGAAAAGCAGTCTAATGGAAAATTTACACAAGTCAAAAAGGAAATCGTCCTCAGCACAATCGACTTAAGAAGGCTATCATACACTTACTTTACACTTACTTGCACAAGTAATGGTGGAAGTACAACTTGCTATGTCTTCAAGGGTAATAGTATGTTCTATTTAGGAAACCAGGCTGAGTTGGTAGATAACACGCTAGCCTGGTGTATTATAGTTAAACCGGAACACTCAATGCCAACTGGTTCGAGTATGGACTTGTCTTTTTGCTGGTCATTGCTGTATTCAGGGTCAGGTGGATAATATGTGTTGTATCATAAGGCATCATGTCAAAGTGGCGTTCATGCTTCTCATGTATGGGTAATATCTGTGGCTGTCGTAAAAGGTCTAATAAAAATGGGAAGGTTGGTGATATAAATTTCTCTGTATCCAATGATATTAAGGTTGAAGTGACCACACAGGGTGAAAAGGATGATGCCAACAGTGCATCCGGACTACAAAGGCACACCCCCTTATGTACCCCCAAGGAGAAAATAAAAGATGTCGAAGAGGCTCTAGATTAAGCAAAACAAATGATATTGGAGAAGTCTAGATGTTTGAGGGTTTGGGAATCCCTGATATTTTAATAGAAGAGAATGGTGAATAGTTGGAATCTGAGTGTGACAACTAAAATGGGTATTGTGGAGGTTGTAGGAAGTATTAATCAGTGCTCAGAATTAATATCTGACGATTCTGTGGAGAGGGTGTGTGTTACCTCAAGGGTGTTTTAAAAGTTGTCGAAGAGGCTCTAGAATAGCAGATCCACTGTACCTACACCCAAGAAGGACAACACTTAATTAAGAAACTAAATTCGGTGTAGCACAGGGACTGCAGTAGTGAGATCACTGGTTCCGGAGCGAGACCATTTTTTCGGCGAAGCCGAAAAAACGTGGTCTCGTTCCGAAACTAGTGGTCTCGCTACGGCAGTTCCTATACTACTACCACATGAATTCGAAGGAACTCTTGTGTGTGGATAAAGAGAAAGACCTTGGTGTTTGCGTCAGTGCCAACTTCAATTGGGATGTTCACATCCACACAATCACGGGTAAGGCTAACAAGATGCTCAGGCTGCTTAAACGAACTTGCCCTCTTTTGAGAGACAAAACAGTACGATGAACGCTGTATCTCTCGCTTTTTAGATCTCAGCTATGTTACGCTAGTGAAGTCTGGTCTCCACACACTGTCAAACTCAAGTCTAGAGTCGAAAGCGTCCAAAGAAGAGCCACCGCGTGGATACTACAATCCAAGCATGGTGAAATGACATACCAACAACGGCTAATGAATCTCAACCTGCTCCCCCTCTGCTATGAAAGAGAGATTTCTGATCTGGTGTTCTTCTTCAAGGCTCTCTTTGGCAACACAGATTTGGACGTTAACACCTTTGTCTCCTTTTCCAACAACAATCAGACCCGACTCTGTCAAATTCCCTCCCTCACCCTTAAAGTCCCCCTCTGTAAATCCAACACATTCAAAGCATCCTATTTCAACCAACTAGTTAAAATATGGAACTATACCTGTAAAATTCTACCTCCTACCACCTTCGCCACCCTCTCCTCGTTTAAAAGAAACATTAGAAGCACATATGAACACTTGCTCGGGACAATGTTCGACATAGAAATGCCATGTACATGGTCATTAGTGCGTGACTGTCCATGTCATAGAACGTAGTAAATAACTGCGTTTCATGTTTGTGCTGTTTTTGTATTGTATTTTGTTCTATTTTATTGTTTTGTATAGTTTTAGAATGGTAAGTACCTTGCATGGGACTTTATGTCTCGTTCGTGCTTGATATTGTCCATTTGAGTATTTTACTTATTTCTACATAGAACTGTTGTGTTTAAAACGTTGTAGAATTCTCAATAAAATTGTTAAATCTTATAGTTGTCCAAACGTTATCAAATATCCAAGACATCCTTCTTGACATTTCGTGCAAAGGCTATTTTCCTTTCTTTTTTCCTTTCTTCTGACAAAGGGCATTTGCTGAAAACGTCGAGATATCAGTTATGTTCTGTTTAGATTGAGAGGCTTAACCTCCATGGTTAAAGATTTTCAGATGTTAACTAAACTTTCCACAGTTAGTCATCATCTTTAAGAAAAATGGCTGCCAGGTTGAATAACTAAATACAGTTAGTTATTTTACTCTATTCATCGGTAGTTCATTTATCTAGTTGGTCTCTACCTCCACAGGCTTGACATGCACAGAGGTAAACTTCACAGCTAAAGCTGGATGTCAAAGAATTGCGTCAGAACATGGAGTTATTGTTGTTGCTCCTGATACCAGTCCTCGTAAGTGATGGGTATCTAAATATTTCAGAGAAGATGTACAATCTAGAAAGTTTCTTGAAACCTGGAAGGCATGCAGTGATGAATAATATCATTGAGTATTTTAGGTAATTGTAATATCGAGGGAGAAGATGATAACTGGGATTTTGGGACTGGGGCCGGATTCTATGTCGATGCTACAGAAGACAAATGGAAAAAGCATTACAGAATGTATTCTTACATTGCCAAAGAGGTTGGTTTTGAATCCGTTGTAAAATTTTAAAATGTTAACAAACTATTGTTCTACAATACAGCCAGTGTAGAACGCTCTGAATGGTTTATCATGGAATTAATAATTATTTATCGCTCCCTGCATATATTAAACCACCATCGGCAAACTGTTTGTGAGGTTGAGCTCGGTTTTCTGTGCTGCCGAATACTACAAGACCAGTCAAAGCCTTTATGGCATAATTATGGTTTATGTGCCCGGTTGTTAGCACATAGTTCCTTTCTGTCGTTAGCTTCCATCGCTTGTGAATGCCAATTTTCCCGCTATTGAAGGTCAGATGTCAATATTTGGACACAGGTTGGATTTTATATTTTCTTTCAAGTTTTTTTTTACATTACGCTCTGAATTTTACTTATGCTCGGAAACATCAGGAAGTAATCTTATAGAGTATATGAATGTGAGATCAACTATATAGAAATACACACAAGGGCAGATATCCAAGTTCTACCTGCTCTGTAAACATGTCATCGTTGTTAAATACCATAAAAATGTGTTTTATCAGTAGGACATTTTACATTTCAATATTGTAAAATTTATAATTTCATTTTTGTAGCATGGGTGGCCATGGTGCTTTGATCGCTTTTCTCAAAAATCCTGGTTTATACAAGGTTGGATATATAGTCTGGATATATTTTACGAGGGAAGTTTAGGAACCTTCTCAAGTTCTCTGTTAACAGAAGGTTGTAAATGATTTATTTTCCCACGCGGTGCACCATGATCAACATCGATGACTTATTAGTTAGAACAATAAACGTTAGGGTAAAAGGTTTTGATTATGTGATTGCGTGAAGAACAAGAAAAACTGTGTGTATGAACGTCTTCTTGTTACGAAATTTTCAAACTTAATTTGATCTAAGTGATAATACAACACACACCTTCATTTGGTCAATCAGTTTGACCTCCATTGCTCTTTTCGCCCTAGGAGGTCGAGGCTTTGTACGTTTTGATCTTCACGCAGAGGACTGCAACGTCAATCATGACGTAGTTGTTTGTTTGACTGTATTTATAATTTAATCTTTAGTCTGTCTCAGCATTTGCACCCATCTGTAATCCCATGAACTGTCCCTGGGGACAAAAAGCATTCAGTGGTTATCTTGGAAGTAATAAAGAATCATGGAAGGTATTAAACAGAATTGCCATAATTAACTGACGTATATACCTGCACTGTCGCTATCTTCAAGACCAATATTTTCCCCGTGTAACGCGAAATTTGTAATGTGTCGTGAAATGCCCCAGCCGTGAATGCGGTAATTGAGACAAGCACGAGTAGTGAGAACGTCAAAACGAGCAATACTTTGGTGGATGTAAAATCGTATCTGCAGTACGCTGTACGAAAGTATTTGTTTCTTTTAAGGAATATGATGCTTCAGAATTGATGAAAACGTACAAAGGACCAAAACCTGAGATTCTTATTGACCAGGTGAGGCCGTAATTTTCAGTTTTTTCAAGATACTAAGTAACTAAACTAATAGTAGCCAATATGTTTTGTTTCACTGCAGGGATTGGCAGATAATTTTTATGACGTAAAGCAACTTCTTCCTGAAACATTTAAGAAAGTTTGTGAGGAAGTGAATTATCCATTAAACCTGCGAATGCATGAAGTAAGTACGTGTAACTAGCTTGTAGTTTTATTTTCATAACTTTTATTAGCTACGCTAGTAAAGTTTAATTGTTTATGCCTGTTGCGTTTGACACACGTAAGGTATGTATCATCATACACAGTTAATACGCGCTTGATATACGCGTGTCAAATACGTATGATATCCAATTGACCACTTGCGTAATAGACTAAATTTTGATCTAGACAAGTCTAGACAAAAATTGCATCACAGCTTTAAAGAGCATCACAAAATTAGTAATATTCCAAAGTTTCGTTGCGAAATGTTGTAAAATGCGGATAATATAGCCTTGCGAAGTTTGCCGTTTTTCAGTCATTTTCTATTACAAACGGGAAATTGACAGCCCTAAAGGGTATTGGGCTGTCAATTTCCCCCGCGTATTGCAAAATGACTGAAAAACGGCAAACTTCGCAAGGCTATATTATCCGCCTTTTACAACATTTCGCAACGAAACTTTGGAATATTACTTATTTTGTGATGCTCTTTCAAGCTGTGATGATATTTTTATCTAAACTTGTTGAGATCAAAATTTAGTCTATTACGCAAGTGGTCAATTGATACGCGTTACGCCGTTAGAAACGCGTGTATCATGTCCGTGAGCGGCACTGTATGTTGTTAGTTTGTTGTTGCTGCTGTTTTTGTTGTTGTTGCTGCTGTTTTTGTTGTTGGTGTTTGAACGCCCAAATCTATGGAATGCCATGTGTCCAAAAATTATTTAACGTTAATTATATCATATTATGACCAAAAGTGTCATATATAAATAATTGATAAACAAACAGATATTATATCATATCATTACTTATTCGTTTTTGTCATTATTTGATATAATGTTATTAACATTAAACACTTTTTCGTCAAAGCCATTTAATAACAGACCTGAAGGTCTGTCATATAATCGATGTCATATCTCTAGTTTAGTACATGTTATCATTGGAAATCCTTACTATGGAAATAGTGTGGATCTTCGTTGGAATTAGCAGGGAAATCCAATTTTCATACTAATTGCAATTTTCTTACTATGGATATAGTATGGATATACAATGGATTTAGTGATGGAATTGCGAATTTTATGGTATGGATTTCCCTGACAGTGTATAAATACCAAAATACCACCATTTGATTTTGCATTAAAATCTATTGAAAAAACTTTTTTGGCTTACCATGCAGTGCAAACGATTTCTCTCGTGGTATATTTCGATTGTATACAGGGTGTCTCAAAAAAAAAACGCTATGGAAATTCAACAGGCTGTCGTGCATCATAAACTTAGCTAAACAATTCAAATTTTACATAGGACGAAAGAGTTGTTATTTAGCTTTTCTATGATACCTTTTTGTATCTGCGCAATATATTGTCGTCGTGTTGTAACTGTTAGCTTGTAGCCAATCAGCGCGACTCAGAAAATTATGTCATTCAGGCTGCTCCCGCACTGTTCTAGAACATTTGGAACACTGCTCTGGAACGATATAAAATGGAGTGCATACGGTGTTCTGGAACAGTGTTGAGTTTATTATATATGCGTGCAACCATGCATTACTATATTCATTAGTTATTCGCATAATAAGCGTATAATGATTCGCTGTTATTTGTACATCTACGTATGTTTTTGCAACGTTTTTACTCGTTGATTTTGCCCAACCCTGGCTGTCAAATAGCATATAATAAGTATATGTCGAAATATAGCGGTTAACGCTTCAAAATAATGCTCTATGTGCATTGGATACACAAATGTCGCCTCCATTTCCAGTGACGTGAAAAGAGGCAGTGTCACGTGTCTGTTCTGGCTGCCCCCTACTCGAAAATTGGGGTAGTCAGAACAGTTCAGAACCGTCATGTGACTCTCTTCTGTTCCATTCCATTAGTGTTCCGAAAATCCGGAGTACAGTACTCCGAACAGTAAATGTACTACTATTTCGAATTCATGAAATAATGCTTAATGTTAATAACATCAAATAATGACAAACACGAATAAGTCCTGATTTGATATAATATCGATATCTGTTCGTTTATCAATTATTTATATGTAATGACATTTTTAGTCATGATATATAATTAATGTTAAATAATTTTTTGACACATGGCCATTCAAATCGTAATCTTTTACACATTTGTTTTTAGGAATATGATCACAGTTATTATTTCATCTCCACATTTCTGGAAGATCATGTGAAACACCATGTAAAATATCTTGAATGTTAATACGTAGCATTGTGGAAAACAACTGCAATACCATTGCAATACGTAGTATTGTGGAAAACAACGGTGTATGTCGTTAAATTAGAAAAAGTTGAAATATATAATATTTTAGTATATTCATATCTTGGTTTACGTCTCAAAGCCTCGTAGTATATCTTAAGTGTGTTATACTTTACGTTGAAGGGTTTTCTAAACGATATTTCGAGTGTAAATGTTTCCATCAACAAAACCCTTCAACATTGGATTAGTTCAATCGAGTGAGATACCCGCCATGGCATCACCTTAGAAAATCAGACTCGTCCGCAGTCGTTATTTGAATTTCAATTTTATATATAGGGACGAATAGGTATATATCCATATATATATACAGATCAGTACCAAATGTGGACGCGCGCAAGGGGAAAAGGGAAGGCGAGGGAAAAAATAACGACTGGCCAGGGAACTAAAAATACCTGGAACGCTACCTCCAATAGGATTGGCTTATGATCGGATGAAGCCAAATTTTACCTCCAGCCGCGCGTGTTCTACCTCCAGACACGCGCGTTTGTAAAAATGTAATGTAATGTAAAACTTTATTTCAATACGCTAACCTCGACAATTATTTACAACTGGTTTCCACGAAGGGCGTATACACACAAAGAGCTAAATGTTAATTATATATAGAACAAAATATGTAAGAATCCCACC
>CACRXK020013826.1:404-13634 GCA_902702795.2 Paramuricea clavata
TTACGTCTTCGCTGGTTGTTATACTTTAAAATAATTTTGTATATACCGAGAAATCAATATTCCGAGTATATAAATATATAAACTGGGATGTCACACTGATAGCTTGTTTACATTTCCTGGAGCATCATGAAATCTTATGTTTAACCACGGTGGTTTAACCCATTAGCTGGCCATGCGCCCTTCCCTTGTCGAGCGCCAGAAGATTTTGCTCGTCAGTGGTATAGGGTACTGCCAGTAAATGGGTTAACAAACCTATCTGCCAATGGCTCTTGTTAATTCATTAACACAGTAATGACCCCTACTTTAGTATTTACCCTGTCCAACGCCAGACGATTTTTAATACTCAGTCAGTGGTAGGGTACTGTCAATAAATGGGTTAACAAGGATAACAATAATAGGATGTTTCTGAAGGACTCGTTCAACACCCTGTAGTTTGTCTTTTGCTGTCAAAGGCAGCATTACTGCCCTGTGGGTAACCTAGTTTTGTGGGTCGATATCAAAATTTTCTATTTGGCGCATTGCATGACGGTACCAGTGAATTTTAACCGTGGTGCAGCGCGGTCAAGCATAAGGCAAACAGGCAATGTGATCATCCTTCATCTTTGGTCTTCTTTTATGGAAAGCCATAGCTGGCTTAAAGTGATCAAACGGCAATTTGTTGGGTGCTTTTAGCATTATACGGCGGTGCTTTCGGCATTATACACGGTGCTTTCGCCATTATACGCGGTGGTTCCCGCATTATACGCTGTGGTTCCAGCATTATACGCGGTGCTTTCACCATTTATATACGCGGTGCTTTCACCATTTATATACGCGGTGCTTTTGCAATTAAACGCAGTGGTTCGAGCACTATATGCGGTGCTTTTAACATTATACGCGATGCTAGCTTTCATTCAACATTATTTTCATATTCTTTCCATGACATGTATATAATTTAACGATTGCTTAAATTTGGTATGTGGTTGACGAATGCTTTTTGCCTATGGTCCGCAAAGACAATGACATGCTTTTGTGTGTATATAAATTAATATAACGCAGCGAATGCGCCAAGCAGTATAAACACGCGGCTGAAATACGATATTAAAATCTTGAATGTGCCGTATGATTCAATTATGTTTAGGATTTACAAATGCTTTGTCATTTGGTGTTTATACTTGTACTGCATCACAAGGCAGTACGTAATGAGACTGTCTTGTATATATTTTTGCTTTCTTTGATAAACATTATTAATAAACACGCAAATTTTAATTAGTGAGACGCAATGTTAAATGTCATCTGCATGTCATTGTCATTGCCCTTTAACCCCTGGTCTAATTGGCCGCTTTTGAAAATGTTGATCATGACGAACCGCACTTTTGTGTTTTAAAAACGAGTTAGGATAAAACGCGGATATGGACGGACGGATGAATGACGGACGGACGGACCGGACGGATAACATATATATGTCATTATATAGTCTGTGCGAGTCTGCGCGCAGGGTAGTTAGTGGCTTACGTCTTCGCTGGTTGTTATACTTTAAAATAATTTTGTATTTACCGAGAAATCAATATTCCGAGTATATAAATATATAAACTGGCATGTCACACTGATAGTTTGTTTACATTTCCTGGAGCATCAAATCTCATGTTTAACCACGGTGGTTTAACCCATTAGCTGGCAATGCGCCAGTCCCTTGTCCAGCGCCAGAACTAGCGCCAGAAAATTTTACTTCGTCAGTGGTACAGGGTAGTGCCAGTAAATGGTTAACAAACTTATCTGCCAATGGCTCTTGTTAATCTATCAGCACAGTAATGACTTTAGTATTTACCCTGTCCAACGCCAGACGATTTTTAATACTCAGTCAGTGGTAGGGCCGTGCTGTCAATAAATGGGTTAACAAGGATAACAATAGCCTGCGTCGTGGCTATCAGATCTACTTTCTCTGAAAGCCGCTGTGCAGGCTAGGATAACAATAATAGGATGTTTCTGAAGGACTCGTTCAACACCCTGTAGTTTGTCTTTTGCTGTCAAAGGCAGCATTACTGCCCTGTGGGTAACCTAGTATATGTCTTATCTACTCTGTGACTGTGATTACAGAAAATTGCACTGTGATTACAAAAAATTGCACTGTGATTACAGAAAATTGCACTGTGATTACAGAAAATTGCACTGCTGTTTGGGATTAACTGCACTGAAATCAACCAATCACAGTCGAGTAATATCTTTATGTATATTATTAATATAGTTACTTCAGGTGTACTAGTCTATTCAAGATTATTTCGTGTTTATTTTAAATGCACACTGTCAATTCCAAGTGTAAATAACAAAGGAACTCAGTTCCCATCATTCATACCCTAACACCGATAGATAATTACAGTGACGCTGTTCAAGACTGCAAAATCATCAGTTGAGTTACAGCAAAATAAAATAATTTTTAAACATGTTAATCATGCACCCACTACACAAATTTAACAACATGCAATATAACACATCAGTTATATGATTGAAGCGTTCCTCATATCATTTTTTTCTTTCCGAACCGTCCATGAAAACCTACATCTGTAATATTAAATCGTAGTAAAACCATTCATGTTTTTTAGAAGAAAATTTAGTAAAAAAATGTTTCATTTGAGTAATTCTTTTTTCCAGTTTGTCACATAAATTGTAGCGACCGTTCCAAAATTGAGATGATAAATCCATTTGCAACAATATAATGGTGGGCATTCATTGCCGATAAGAAAACATAGCAACTTAAATGCATTCTTGTCATCAATTGGTTTTTGCAAAAATAACTTTCATACCCACATTGGCCACAGTTTAAGGTAAAAAAATACTTCTCCACTCAAAGACCGAAATAAAATAAGACGTTCCCTTGAAATATGCTCGTATAGGTGCAGTTATACAGTGATTGTTTGTAAATTTCAATACCTTCGCACACTTTATGCCATTCCACAAGACAAGGATCCATGGCAGTTCCCTACAATTTTGACAAAAACCCAATCTGGATGAAATTCGAGTGATGGTAGGATTGATTAATGTAGATATTCATGTATCGTGACTGCAAGCCAGTTTCGTGACATTATTTGATACCCTATTTACGTATATTTGGGCACACCGAACCTATGTCCGACTGTCTGCTTTAATAACACTTTATTTTTGAGGATAAACAGATTAACTTTTTCCCAATCTGCTTCTCCTAAACTGTATAGACACAAGAACAAGAACATTAAACATGACTATTTTCCTAGGAGTATGAAAAAAACGAAATAATGCAAATATATAATGTAGGTATTAAGCAGTACTAAAATTCGGTTGTTCATATACCTCGTGAAGTCCCAATTTCCTTATAAAGGCAATTTTCTAACTCTATTTGACCACTTAAACTACATTTCAAAGGAACAATGTAAGGACAAGGGCCGGTTATAGTTATATTTTTATACTGATGTTGTGTCTCATATATATATAGCGCATTTTCAATTATAGCTCGTACGTTATTGGGCAATTAAGGTTTGTACGGCTATAGGATTATACGCCTTTTGAGAAAGGTTACGGCCATATTGGCATGCACGCCGTCACTTCTAGCAGACTGCAACTGTGACACGCAATGTTATATGCATTCATTGAGTTTGTTAATTTCAATTGTTCTTAACTCTTGAAAGAATCAGTTTACCGGGACATATAATTATAAGTGATTTTCGCTATGAACTAATTCAACAATTTATTTGGGCTAAAGAATAATTAAATATACTGCATGCATGTATATCTCATGGTTTTCTAAGACAAGTCTTGAATTCTTTGCAATAGGCTACAATATATATACAATGCTCATACAAAATGCAATTTGCGTAATGAAATTAAATTGAATCCGGCATATTAAACACATAATAAGAAGTAAGATAATATACAGAAACATAAAAAGCCCTTACATTATAGTTCGTATATATAAACATAAAAAAACCCTTCTTATATTATAGTTCGTATATGAAACACGAGGCTACTTTTGCGTGCCAAATATTAATTAGAATAAAATTGCATAATGCGGTATGTCCGGTATAATAAAAAAAAACACAGACAGTCACAGGAGAATATAGCATGCTAAGGCCCAAAAAATAAGGCGCTGATACATAACACCACCGATACAATTTAGAATAGTATATTACCAAGAGGGAAACAAACAAATAAGAGATATGCCATATTGTCACACAAATTAGGACTATAGCTAAATTATGCAAGTTCAGTTTATGCATGTATCAGAACGACAAAAACATTGAAATAATTATCAAGAAACAATTAATGTCAGTGTCCGCGTTCACAAAACTTAAATGAGCTCTAGCTATATTATGTCAAAAATTGAAGGCAACTTTAATGAGTTTATCGCAACAAACACATCAAATTTGAAAGAACACACAAACATGTAGTTGATGATAGTTCTTATACTGCTGTCAACAGTATATGCATGGCGTCCGGATTCCCTGACCCTGGCACATAAAATCACGCAAGCTAAATGACAATTAGAAACAAACATGCTACAATATTAAATTGAAATGTAAGTTAGTAACTGTAGAGTATAGTCTTAATAACTTCAGTGTTTCGAGCTTTGAAGAAAGGGGTAAATGTAGAATTTGCATAAGCTGACACATATATATACTTCTTTCTGTTGTGTAATTGAATGAATCGTGTTGAGTTAAGAACGAGGGAAACGTATTAATTCTCACTCTCACAATGGCCAGGTTAAGTTATTTCAAAGAACCAGTACATTTATACACTTTTATAGAAAGTACGCGTGTAAACGTGTTTTATACACATTGTTAATAGATCCACTTCTATACGTTGTTATTTCAAAGAACAAGGGAAACACATTGGTTAACTATCGCCTCTCACACGAAGCACATTCCGAATGCAATCATGTTGCACAAAGACAAAGCACGGCAAATTATTTCAAAGAACGACGGAAAGATGATGTAAAAGATCTAGGCGTTTTTCATGTACATTGTTAGACACATTTCTATTAGCTGTATACGTTGTTATTCTAAAGAACGAGGGAAACACTGAAATAGATTAACTATCGTCTCGCACAACAAGCACATTCCGAATACCATCATGTTGCACAAAGCACGCAAATTATTTTAAAGAACGTCGGAGAGATGATGTAAGAGATCTAGGCGTTTTCCATGTACATTGTTAGACACATTTCTATTAGCTGTATACGTTGTTATTCTAAAGAACGAGGGAAACACATAGATTAACTATCGTCTCTCACACGAACACATTCCGAATACAATCATGTTGCACAAAACACGCAAATTATTTTAAAGAACGTCGGAAAGATGATGTAAGAGATCTAGGCATTTTCCATGTACATTGTTAGACACATTTCTATTAGCTGTATACATTGTTATTCTAAAGAACGAGGGAAACACATAGATTAACAAATCTAACCATTCGAACGAATAGGAGAGACTTCACGAATCGAACGGTTCGTACGATTCGTACGAATTGTATGAATATTATAGTGGACCTCTATAGATGTGATGACGTCACCATTAAGTGAAATCTAACCATTCGAACGGATATGGGAGAGTTCACAAATCGAACGATTCGTACGATTCGTAGGAATGGTGCGAATAGACTAGATCTCTGTGCAGGTAATGACGTAATCAGTAAGTTAAATAATGATCAAACTACCACAAATAACTTATACAGAGGGTAAATTAACTTTTTTACCGTTCGAACGATTCGAACGTAACCTAGCGGTGTTCACGGATCGTTAAGAGTCGAGAGTATTGGACAAGAATGGTTTAATGGAGGCAGTTATCCATGGGATTCTCTTAGTTCTAATATATTTCCTTAAAATTGGCGCGTGTCTATCAAGTACCTCAAGATATAAGGATTTCCAAACAAACCAGCTATCATTTGGATCATTAAAATTATTTGCATATTCCCACGGAATGTTTGATAGGTCTTCCAAAAATAATCTTTCATTATAATGCTTAAAATTTCAAACTTCCTTGGAAATCCGTTGACCCTTATGATGAGCCATTTTTTTAACTACATAAATTAAATTATGATCCGATATTCCAATTTCAAGTACTCCGTGACTATAAACACTATCAGAATTATTCACTAGAATTAGATCAATTTGAGTTGCAGATGATTTAGTGATCCTTGTAGGCACATCAATAATTTGCTTAAGTTGGTAGAGCGAACAAATACTTTTTAATTTTTGTGTATGATTGTCCACCGGAGATTTATTCCAGTCACAGTTTAGATCACCTAGAAGAATTAAGTCTTTATTTTCTACATCACATTGTTTAATGAAATTTTCAAAGCTGTCGAATAAATTCACATTTGAATTCGGTGGTCTATACCAAGCGCAAACTAAAAAGGATTTACCATATTGTCTATGTACTTCAATGCACACCATCTCAAGATGCTTAGGAATTAGTTCATTGCGCGTTCGAAATGAAAAGCAGTTTCTGATATACAACAAAACACCCCCACCGTGTCTGTTGCGATCCCTTCTGCACGTAACGTATCCTGGTATTTTAATTTCATTATCATAAACGGATTCATCAATTTTAGATTCATTAATCGCTAAAACATCTAAAGGATTTTTTTCCAACATTATTCGAAGCTCATCGATATGTTTCAAGAGGCTATTTATATTGAGACTAGCAATTCGAAAACCTTTCGAGTTAGCAATTTCGTTAAGAGGATTCACAGATGTAGGGTTATCATTATTAGTATTATTACTAGCAGTGCTGTAAGTAACTTCGTTAAAAGTAACTAGTTACAAGTAATCGTTACATTTTCCAGTAACTGTAACGGTAACTCGTTACATTTTGGGAACATGTAACTGTAACGGTAACTAGTTACAAAAATAGCTTAAGAATTCAAACGATTACAAATTTGTCAAACATCGTTACAAGTTACTTTTTTGGCTTGAATCGTTGACCAGACATCGCATCCTCAGTTCAAATAATGCAAATATGTGCCCTGTTTACGTTTTGCCAACACGTCGGAACTAATCGGAATTCCTCGTTTATTCCCGGCCTGCCAATGTCTCGCGCGCTTATCGTCACGTGACTTAGTCACTAGCGTGCATTTAATATTATAATTTCGCAAATATGTCGAACGAAGATGGTGATTCTGTTACAGAAGATATTTCAATTCTTGAAGTTGAACATTGCGAAGACGAAGAGCCAGAACCAACAAATGAGAACGTCAACGTGGGCCACCCGTGGCCATATCTTTCCGATATGTTTGCTATAAAGTCAATAAGCAAAACGAATGCGAAGGTAACCTGTTTACTCTGTGCTCCCAAGTACAAGGAATGCAGTTCAAGTTTGTCTTTTTGGCAAATTTGCGCACGCACAGGTAGGTATCTTCCAAATTTAACAAACATAAATTCATAATTACTAATTAGTTACAAATAACTATGAATAGTTTTATTTTATTTAAATATTTATAACATAACATATAACGTTGTATAATTTTCCCATTACTATTATTGAGCTAATAGTATTTATCGAACTCTGGGGACGGAATGTGACTGCTATCAGTTATATGTCCTCTCAAAGATAAAAATCCCATCAGAATGAGTAATACTGTGAACAGGTCAGTTACGTTTTGTTTATTGTGTTGGGGCACACAACTCCCTATATCTGACCCCTTGATTATGAAAGATATTCCATTCTGTTGTATAATATTATTGCATAATTCAACGCTTTAGAGAGTTCATCAACATAAATTATCTGCCTTCAACAAGCTATGTGATGAGGCTAAAACTAAAAGAAAAATGCCTTCAAGGAAAAGGAGTAATAGTGATGCCAGAGACAGTGGAGGACCATCTGCTCCTAAACAACAAAAGTTGGATGCTGTGCTTTCCTCTCAAGTTAAATACAATGCCAATTTGGTTACTCAAGCCCAAGTGGATGATTTGCTGATCAAGTTCATGACAGAAGCTCTTATGCCGTTCTCATTGGTTGAACAACCTGCATTTAAAGAATTTGTGTTAGGACTTCAACCAAATCGATCAGTAATGTGCAGAGCTACAGTGGTACGGCGAATCAGTGACAAAGCCAGTCTAGTGAAGAAAAATTTAAAAGAAGCCATGGATAAAGTTGAACATGTTGCAACAACTACGGATTGCTGGAGTGCTCATGGCCGTTCATTCATTGGTGTAACTGGACATTGGATTGATCCCGAGACTTTGGAGAGAAAAAGTTGTGTTCTTGCTTGTCGGCGTCTCAAAGGTAAACACACATATGATGTACTTGCTAGCCAGTTGGAAGACATTCATACCGAATTTGAAATAAGATCCAAAGTTTCTAAAACCACAACAGACAATGGATCAAACTTCGTAAAAGCCTTCTCTGTTTTTGCTGAACAAGAACAAGAAAATCATGATGATCCAGATAAAGATTGTCAGTTTGAAGATGTTTTTGATGATTTAACACAGGCAAGTGCAGGTCTGGAGTACCAGCTTCCACCACATCAACGTTGTGCAGCACATACTCTTAATCTTATTTCAACATCTGATGCAGAGAAAGCTGAGGCTGATGGAAACTACAAACGACTTAGCAGGAGTACTTTGCAAAGTGTTCCAGCCTCTGGAATAAGAGCTTCCGCTCTGTTCAAGTTGCAGAAATGGTTAAAGAGAAGTGTGGCTTAAGTTTGATCAAACCAATTGCAACTCGATGGAATTCCATTTTTATGGCTGTCCAACGCATCAATCGAATCATCAAGGAAAAAGGAGAAAATATCATTCATAGTGTCTGCTCCCTGGCAGATGTTCCTAAGTACAGTATACTTTATAATTGTAAGTTTGTGCATGGGATGGTTGACTGAAATTATGATTTATGAACATATACACTAAACACTCAGCATATGACATAGTAGAATTTAGTGAGCTAGCTAAGTGTATTTGTTTCTGTTTAGATTTAAACCTGCAGAAATTTCATTCCTTAATCATTATGCTCAAGTGATGAAACCAGTGGCTCAAGCACTTAACATTTTACAGGGAGAAACAAACCACTCGAATGCATACATGGGTTATCTAGCACCAACGATAACTATACTGAGAGATAAGCTTTCAAAGAAGTTGGATATTCCAGTTATGAAACCATTGGTCCAAGAATTATTAAATGGAATTGATAAGCGATTTGATTCAATAGTAAATGACAAAAAGATCATTGCTGCTGCAATTCTTCACCCCAAATTTAAAGAAAGCTGGTCTACTGATTGTGATGTTATTGAAAGAGGTAACAAATACAATACAACTTCAATATGAAGTGAATTAGTAAGGATTCCCATTATAGACAGCATGGATTTATTTAAACTTGTGGGATTTGTTTATAAATTTTAGGCATTTCCTTCATAAATGAGAAATTAGAGGGTTTGGTAGAACCAGTAGTTGATGAACCTGGACAGTCCTCTTCAGAGGATCAAGATGAGACAGATTTCTTCCAAGCTAAGAACAGGAGATCAAGTGATTGTACTTTAAAGTAATTTCTTGAGAGTCCTGTTGAAAAACTTTGTGATTATGCAAGATGGCCCTTGCTTCGCAAACTCTTTATTGAGCTCAACACACCATTGCCAGCCAGTGCTGCTTGTGAAAGACTTTTTAGTGCTGGTGGATTGATTTCAGGCCACATCGCTCAAGCATGACGGATACAAATTTTGAAAATTGCATCCTGGTGAAATGTAATAAAGACTTTCTTTGAAGATGTGATAGATACAAATTTTATATGTAAAAGATAAATATATGCTAAGTATGACAGTTGGAAACTTTGAAATTTGCAATCTTGTGATTTGTGAATAAAGAATTTGTTTAAATCTGTTCTGACTGTATGGTTGCTGCATTCAGTACAAAGCTAGTTTTGAAAAATTTGCTGTATTGTATAATTGGGTGAAAATACAGTAAAGTCAGTGAGTAACTCAGTAAGTCTAAATTATAATTTTAATCAATATAAAATGTAACTTGTAACTTGTAACTTGTAACTTAGTTACAAAAAATATATTGTAACTTTGTAACTGTAACTAGTTACAATTTGCCTTCTGTAACTTGTAGCGGTAACTAGTTACCTTTCTGGCAACGTAACTGTAACTAGTTACAAATAAAATGTAACTGTAACAGCACTGATTACTAGTACTAGTAGAATAACAATTTAACGAGTTCGTCTTCGTAGTGGCATTGGAGTCTGTGTTAGAGCTACCAAGTTCAACAAATCCCTCAGAAAATTTTCCGATGGGCTATGAGTACCAGCAGCAGTTGCCTGATTGTGTACTTGGTTATTTGGGTTCAGGAACTTAATAAAACGCGTCGCTAAGAGAGCAGACCCTTTTGTATTTAAGTGCAGTTTACTGCCATTTAAACTAGATTCATCTATGATTGAATTTTCAATAAAAGTATAACCTAGTTCATTACATAGGTGTTCTAGTTGAGTATTTACCTCGTCAATTTTTCCTGATACGTCAATGTCTTTTCTTTGAATTATACTTGAGAGCCCTACCTTAGCATCAGGAAATCGTTCTTTAACTCGAGCGCATAAGCCTTTGACACTCTTTACACATTTGCTGCTCGAGTCCATCGGGAGATTGTTTGTTCTTGCGTGAATAATAACATGAGTTGTACTGAATAATAACGTGAATAATAACATGAGTTAGCTTTCGTGAAAACCCGAGATCTTCCATCTGCTCCATTTGTTCTTGATATGCTTTTGAATGCTGTAGATTCCCTTTCAATCGTTTTTCAATCGGTTTTGGGGTCAGTTTTCCAAGGGTACGCCATTTCCCATCTATTTCCAATTAGCTTGCATCCTTGCTCGATTAGTTTGGTTTCTTCTTGCTCGATCTTGCTCAACTTTGGCATTTCAATATTTGATTGACTAACTCCCATTGCTTCGCTTGTCCAAAAGTCAGTGAGATCTACAGGTCTTGTATACTGGACATGAAATACTCTACTGGTTTGCGGTATAGCTCCAAAAATAATCCAACCAAGAGGTGAATGTCTCACAACAACGTTACCAACTTTCTTTGAATCTCCAGTATGCATATAAGCGTGATCAATCCCAATAAGCATATCGATTGGGCCACATTCTCGGTAAATTTTCACTTCAGGGATTACAATTCCTTTTACCATTTCACCAATATTGATATTTGAAATGTCATCGCTAATATGTGGAATTCCAACAGCTTTGACTGTGAACTTTGCACCAGACTCCAATGACGTAATGGGAACTTGATATACTTTTGTTGCCAACACTTCTTCTTCACCGCCCACTTTTCTAATAGTTATCAAAACATCCTTTCCCTTTAAATCCAAATTCTTTGCTGTACTTGTGCAAATCTTATTTGTGCTCCAGAGTCGAGTAGAATGTTCCCTTGTTTGTGTCGATTGTTCTTTCCACATATCTTCACTGTAAGAACTGGCAGCATTGCTTCTGTGTTGTTTTCTACCAATGCTACGCCCACTGATGCTGCAGGATTTGAAGGATGCAAAAGAATATGATGATAATATTTACATTGAACGTCACTTATTTTCTGTGTACACTGCTTCCTTCTGCTACAGTTTGATGCTCTGTGATCACGTCCGGCCTTCTTAAGACAACTGAAACAAGCGTGGTTTTCTCTTACTGTTTTCAAACGGTCCTCTGGACTCATGGACTTAAATTTTTCACATTGGTCTACCCAGTGCGTTGAATTGTCGCAGATCCAACACTTTGGTGGTTTTCCTCCAGATAGCTCAGTGGAGCAGTTGCACGCATCCTCGACTTCATTTCCGTCTCCATCCAAGCAATGAGACCTTGTAAGTTTGCTGGCTTTTCATTCCTTTCCAATTCACGAGCCCAAATCTTTCTATCTTCCACACACATTTTCTGTTCTATTAGTGATAACATGTGATTGTTATCCATATCATGGGGTTTTCCCACTCCCTTCATCGTATTGAAACTACGCTTTACTAAATGCACCAGATCACAAAAGCGTGAATCTTCTCCTTCTTTCAGGGGTCGGAACTTTGACAGATCTTGGGTTACTTGGTCCGACACATATCTGGGGTCTCCATAGATTGAGTCTAAATATTGCCATGCACCATCATAATCTGTACCAATTCCTTTGATAAGCTCTAGGGGTTTTCCCTGCAAGCATGCACAAAGGTACGTCATTGCATCCCTTTTACTGTATCGAGATTCAATAGCATGCTTAAAATCATCTCGAAAAATACTGTACTCTCTGACGTCGCCACTAAATCGAGGCATTTTTGGCTTCTCCATTTTGAAACCACAAACAGGTTGAATATTTGAAATACTTTGGGCACCCTTCACTTGAACTATTGTGTTCTTGACCTTGGTGGGGTTGGGGGTTGACCTTGGTGGGATGGTGTTTGACCTTGGTGGGTTGGGGGTTGACCTTGTTGGGATGGCAGTTGACCTTCATGGGTTGGGGGTTGACCTTTGTGGGTTGGGGGTTGACCTTGGTGGGATGGACCTTCACCTTGGTGGGATGGGCCTTGACCAGACCCAGGGATACCGTCATGCTCTTGCTGCCCATTGTCACTAACAGTTGTCTCTGTTTGATTGGGCACTAAACCTATTTCTGGGTTTGTTTCATTTTCAAACTGACCTTGTGACTTGACCTTTAAATAATCCTTTGTTCTGCATAAACCTCTGTTGACAATCTTCAATCCATTCTTCCTCAGTTGCAAATTCTTCATCGCCATCCACCAACTGAATATATTCGTCGTGTTTTTCAACCAATTTCTTGTATAAATCTTCCAAATTAGCGAGTGATTCCTCAACTTCCGGTATAGGTCTCTCATTTTTCAATAAATAATCCAAGCCATTTCCTGCCCTTGGTACACTCGATTTTGCACATCTCCGCTTCTTTTTCGCTTTGTTTAACGCTTCCTTCATTACCTCCGTCATTTTCTGAATATCCTTTAAGCCCTGGTCAGCTAGAAATCGAATTTATGGTTCACCAGAATCAGAAACCGGTATGTAAAGTGACCACAAATAATTTCCAAATATTGTATAATAATAGTAGTTAGTAGTAGTAATAGTAGTTGTAGTATTCAATCTAAAAGTATAAATACAAGAATTATCTACTGAATAAAGTGCATTAATAACAAGAAACAACATGAACCTTACTTCTTTGGCCTATATCACTTTACAATATACCAAATATAAAGCTATTTCTGAATGTTAAACCTCGAGTAACTTGAAACCAACATGTTTATTTCCCGCTACTTTC
>CACRXK020013827.1:0-13634 GCA_902702795.2 Paramuricea clavata
GCCGTGGTTTGTGTCTGAACTATTGAAAAAGATATCTCGAACATGGTGGTCCAGTGTAGGTAGTATTCTTCAATAAGCTGCCATGGTTTGTGTCTGAACTATTGAAAAAGATATCTCAAACGTGGAGGTCCAGTGTAGGTAGTATTCTTCAATAAGCTGCCGTGGTTTGTGTCTGAACTATTGAAAAAGATATCTCGAACATGGTGGTCCAGTGTAGGTAGTATTCTTCAATAAGCTGCCATGGTTTGTGTCTGAACTATTGAAAAAGATATCTCAAACGTGGAGGTCCAGTGTAGGTAGTATTCTTCAATAAGCTGCCGTGGTTTGTGTCTGAACTATTGAAAAAGATATCTCGAACATGGTGGTCCAGTGTAGGTAGTATTCTTCAATAAGCTGCCATGGTTTGTGTCTGAACTATTGAAAAAGATATCTCAAACGTGGAGGTCCAGTGTAGGTAGTATTCTTCAATAAGCTGCCGTGGTTTGTGTCTGAACTATTGAAAAAGATATCTCGAACATGGTGGTCCAGTGTAGGTAGTATTCTTCAATAAGCTGCCATGGTTTGTGTCTGAACTATTGAAAAAGATATCTCAAACGTGGAGGTCCAGTGTAGGTAGTATTCTTCAATAAGCTGCCGTGGTTTGTGTCTGAACTATTGAAAAAGATATCTCGAACATGGTGGTCCAGTGTAGGTAGTATTCTTCAATAAGCTGCCATGGTTTGTGTCTGAATTACCTGAAAATATTAAAATGCTTTAATGTTTGAAGCGAAGGTCAGGGGGTTAGTAGCAGCTTCCTGAGGAAGGATTTCACTTGAAATATTGAAGTGTTTTCAATCATTTAAGACAGAAACTATGCGGCATATGCAAATCATTGTTCAAGAAATATACCAATTAAAAGAGAAATGTATATGTATTTTAACTCTTGTAGTTATTAGATTTCAATTCATTCCAGTATTATAAATCACATCAAGGCTTTATTTTATTCTTTATTTAGCACATCAAAGACAAATTCTGGAATTTTATTTTCTACAAATTCATCTTTATATTTGGTGTTCTTAACGTGCAACAAATGAACGAGGCGATGTTGTGGTGTGCTTGGTTTACAATTATTGGTTTCTTTCAACTTTTTACCCAGTTGTGTTGTGATAGATTTCAATATGTGAGTAGACTTTGACCAACATTTTATAGCTAGGTTTCACCAAGCACTATCGTGTGTATATAAATACAATAAAGAGATGTTATTTAGTTAGTTTGCTGTTTGGTCAATTTGCGGTTTGGTTTGTTTAGTCAGTTTGGAGGCAAATAATACAATAGAGAGATGTTGTTTAGCCAGTTTGCTTCTAAAGTGTCAATATTTACAGCCCTGACATACTAACTCAACACAGCTGCTGGCAGGCCTCGAATTTCCCTGAAATCAATCAACGGCAATGGTGTTAAAAATTGCCGTAGAACGTAACAGCTGTCTACGGCAATTTTGGCAGTTTCCACGGCATTTTTTCAAATTACTGTAATAAATATTTTATTTTATTTTTACTTTGGATTGTTGACAAGCTAGAAACATGTTTACGTATTTCTTTAGTGTTTTTTTTTTCTTGAAGAAAACTGAGACTTAAAAATAGTAATTTATGCATGATTTGATCAACATCTGAACTCAAGTATCAAAATAGTAATGCACAGTGAATAGTATAAAAATTATACTATGTACAGCAAAAAATTGCCATCGTTGCCGCAATGATCCACGGCATTTTGTTCTCCCTCTACGATAATTGCCATGATAAAATTCAAGCCCTGGCTGCTGGTAGTTGCTTGAAAACGTCTTATCTTATATATGCTTGCTTTGTTATTTTACTTTGTCTAACACCAGACAATTTTACCCATAAAGTAAATGTGTTTGGTGCTAATGGTTTAAAAATGATATTTTTCAGTTGTGTTATTCTCCATCAACCACCAACGTACAACATGGCAAAGTCGTGTCGCTTGTTGGTGGAATTATCTTCTCTTGTTGTGCCTTGACTGGACTGTCATTGTATGTTGGACAACAGAAAGATATTCATGTTTTCTTCTTTTTATTTTGTGAGGTGATTATGCAACCTAATATTTACTTCCAGATATGCACTGTTAACAAACATGTACAGAAAGATGGACAGACAGACAGATGTTTGGCTAGACATACAGACAGATGAAAGCATAGACAGACAAACAGATGTTTGACTAGACATACAGACAGATGAAAGCATAGACAGACAAACAGATGTTTGATTAGACATACAGACAGATAAAAGCATAGACAGACAAACAGATGTTTGGCTAGACATACAGACAGATGAAAGCATAGACAGACAAACAGATGTTTGACTAGACATACAGACAGATGAAAGCATAGACAGACAAACAGATGTTTGACTAAACATACAGACAGATGAAAGTTTGACTAGACATACAGACAGATGAAAGCATAGACAGACAAACAGATGTTTGGCTAGACATACAGACAGATGAAAGCATAGACAGACAAACAGATGTTTGACTAGACATACAGACAGATGAAAGCATAGACAGACAAACAGATGTTTGGCTAGACATACAGACAGATGAAAGCATAGACAGACAAACAGATGTTTGACTAGACATACAGACAGATGAAAGCATAGACAGACAAACAGATGTTTGGCTAGACATACAGACAGATGAAAGCATAGACAGACAAACAGATGTTTGGCTAGACATACAGACAGATGAAAGCATAGACAGACAAACAGATGTTTGGCTAGACATACAGACAGATGAAAGCATAGACAGACAAACAGATGTTTGACTAGACATACAGACAGATGAAAGCATAGACAGACAAACAGATGTTTGGCTAGACATACAGACAGATGAAAGCATAGACAGACAAACAGATGTTTGACTAGACATACAGACAGATGAAAGCATAGACAGACAAACAGATGTTTGACTAGACATACAGACAGATGAAAGCATAGACAGACAAACAGATGTTTGGCTAGACATACAGACAGATGAAAGCATAGACAGACAAACAGATGTTTGACTAGACATACAGACAGATGAAAGCATAGACAGACAAACAGATGTTTGACTAGACATACAGACAGATGAAAGCATAGACAGACAAACAGATGTTTGACTAGACATACAGACAGATGAAAGCATAGACAGACAGACAGATGTTTGGCTAGACATACAGACAGATGAAAGCATAGACAGACAAACAGATGTTTGACTAGACATACAGACAGATGAAAGCATAGACAGACAAACAGATGTTTGACTAGACATACAGACAGATGACAGCATAGACAGACAGACAGATGTTTGGCTAGACATACAGACAGATGAAAGCATAGACAGACAGACAGATGTTTGGCTAGACATACAGACAGATGAAAGCATAGACAGACAGACAGATGTTTGACTAGACATATAGACAGATGAAAGCATAGACAGACAGACAGATGTTTGACTAGACATATAGACAGATGAAAGCATAGACAGACAAACAGATGTTTGACTAGACATATAGACAGATGAAAGCATAGACAGACAAACAGATGTTTGACTAGACATACAGACAGATGAAAGCATAGACAGACAGACAGATGTTTGACTAGACATACAGACAGATGAAAGCATAGACAGACAGACAGATGTTTGACTAGACATATAGACAGATGAAAGCATAGACAGACAAACAGATGTTTGACTAGACATACAGACAGATGAAAGCATAGACAGACAGACAGATGTTTGACTAGACATACAGACAGATGAAAGCATAGACAGACAGACAGATGTTTGACTAGACATACAGACAGATGAAAGCATAGACAGACAAACAGATGTTTGACTAGACATACAGACAGATGAAAGCATAGACAGACAGACAGATGTTTGACTAGACATACAGACAGATGAAAGCATAGACAGACAAACAGATGTTTGACTAGACATACAGACAGATGAAAGCATAGACAGACAAACAGATGTTTGACTAAACATACAGACAGATGAAAGCATAGACAGACAAACAGATGTTTAGAAGAATGAACAGACAAACAGATGTTTGGCTAGACATACAGACAGATGAAAGCATATACTGACAAACAGATGGTTAGAAGAATGAACAGACAAACAGATAGTTAGACTGTGGAAGTGTAAGAAACAGAAAAAATAAACAGATAGACAGATGAAAAAACAGTCTGGCAACCATTTTAATAGTCAAATTAATAAATTGAACATGTGTTGTCACTATTAAATTTTCAGATCAGTTTGCTGTCACTGAAAGTTTTACATCTGGCAACAAAGTAAGTGAACTATCAGAATTTCATCAACTCCTCAAGTGAAATAGATCTTGCTGATTGTGACCAGTGTATAGCTGCCATTGATTGAACAGGCACCATCCTATTTCCCTGAGGAGTTGACATTGTAATATTTTATATTCAGATATACAATCTATTTGTTGGACTTGAAAAGTAACTCAACTTGGCAAAACCAGAAAACTGTGACATATTATAGCGACATTGGATTTGATGTGACCATTTTAGTTGTGGATATCATTTACCATGTTTATATGTTGGTATGTGTGGATGAAAAATTGTTATACTGTTACTAGCTCAATTTAGCCATCAGAAAAGACAGTGAGTATACTAGGTAATTATAAAGATCACAAAATGGTCTGATATTTGCTAGAAAGGATTATTTTGTTGAGATGCATCATAATTTGTTTTAACTGTAAGCAATGAACTATGTTGACAAATTTCAGATTTATTCCAATATCTTCCTGAGTATGGCGAGCTTGGTTCTGTGCATGCAACTACGTTCATTGTTCCATGACATAAAACACAGGCTGGCAAAACATCGCAAGATCATCCGAGTGAGAAAAATCGTTGAACAGAGGTACTGTAGTCTGATCAGAGGCTCTTTATCAATGTCTGTGGATGCCAGTTAAAATTGATGGCAATTCACAGCTGTCAATTAGCTAGAATCTTAGTGTCAAACAGCAGAGTTTTGTAGGAGATACAACTATATGATAATACAAAAAGAGCAGAGGCCCTTTGCCTCAAGTTAGTTGTAACTCCTACAAAAGACTGCTGTTTGTCAATTAGATATCTTGTAATATGCAAATTGCTGTTGTATTGTTTGTCAATTATATTAGCTTAAATAGTTCAGACCCTCAACAAAATCAACAGTGATTGTTTTAATAAACAGCACAAGTAATGTAATGTATTTGTACAGGTTTGAAAATGCCTCGGCTGAACTCCTTGAAGAAAGCTCGGATAATAAATGCGCTATCTGTTGGGAGAAAATGCAACGGGCAAAGAAATTGAATTGTGGACATTTATTTCACAGGTACGGCAATAAAATTTCTCAAAATCATCACCAAGGCCTTGATACCACTGTAATAAGCATCTTAAGTCAACATTTGCGTTGAATTTTACTTTCTTGTAGTGATTGTCTCTGTTCATGGTTGGTTCATGATTCTTCATGTCCCACATGTCGTCATTCTTTGGAAGAAGAAATGAAAGATCCGAGCCAGCAGGGAGACAGGTTGCCCAGGAGGACATTGTTAAGGAATCATTTCTTTCATTTTGATGGTCGACAAATTGCGTCTTGGTTCCCCAGTTTCTCTGTTGAAGTTTTACATACCAGAATGGCTGCTGACACAACGCAGATTCCAGAAAGCAGGATTGATACAATGGTAGTTATTCTCAGAGTTATAAAGACAATAAGTATGGCGAACGCCTTGTGGCAAATTGTACACAGCTTGTTGACAACTTGCCACAACGTTGTTGAGCTCAACAGACTTGTTACAAGTTGTTCCAACAACTTGTTATGGTCCTGCAATTCAACAATTTGTCAACAAGTTGTGAGTGACAACCTTGCAGTAACTTGGTAAAATAACAGCATTGTTACAACTTGTTGACAAGCGTATAATGAAAATAATGAACTAAATTCTTGTCTCTTCACAGGCGCATGAAGTTCAAGCAATCTTTCCGAACATACCAATCCAGGTGATCCGAGCAGATCTGACAAGAACACACTCAGTCGACATCACAACAGACAATATCTTAGAAGGAAATATTCATATTCCCGCTGCTGTGGTAAGTGCACGTTGGGCATTTTCGCTCATCAATTATGCTTGAATTTAAGGTTCCATCCAAGAATCTTCAGTCGTAAATAAAAGCAATGTGTATTCTCATGTTCGTCATGTTTAACTAGCCTTTAAATGCTCGTTACAAATATTGAAGTAAGGTAAAAAATAACTGGGTTTCCTACTTTTTGCTGCAAAAACTCAGGTAGGGTAGGTAGGGTTTTCTTTCTTTCGTATCGGCCTAACTAAGATATTTATTGCACGATGACGTATTCCTGAATGAAACTCTAGGCATGGCAAGAGTCGACAGGGAATGAGCCCGCACTACAAGCATTACCAGGCGCATCACAGAATGTATCTGAAGAACACGAACTACCACCTGAACCGACCAATCACGAGAGAGAAGAAAGACAGCCGACAGTTGAAGAGAGAGACGTGGAGGAGACTGGCACTAGCGCGGTTCAAAGGACTAGGGCGAATGAACGAGGGACGTTTGGAGTTGATTTTGCGGAACAGACGGATCAGAGACAATCATCTTTAATTGATCGCAAGAAACAAATGTTGCAGAATGCAAGGAAGTACGTGATTTAGTTTTCTAATTTTAATTCTAATTCTTTACTTTTAGTTCTAATATATTTACCACCAAATACAGTACTACTACACACAGAGAAATATTATTTTCTCATTATTTTGTCTTGTAACTGCAGATTAACCTGCTGCACCATAGTGCTCGTGAAATACCGGAAACGAAATAATCTGGACATGAACTTTCTCTTATTTAGGCGGTTTTTGGAAAAGAAATAGACAGACTGTTTAGTTTCCACGTTGTGTGACGTCGCGTGCAGTGGAGCAGAGATGTGATCCATGTATGCAGGTAGGATTCGCTCTCGGGAAAATACGCCAACATCGGCAAAAAGAGAAGTATTTTCATACGTATATTTTTAGAAGGAAATGATTTTTGCAGTGAACACAATATAAACAGAACTTGTATAGCCCCAATGGGGAAATGACAAATGAAACAAAATGAATTTTAGCTGAAGTTGGTTTTGAGTTGGTGTGCAAGAACAGTTTCAGTTGGTGTGCAATCTTACCACTTCTAAATACGCCTCGTATTCATAATTTAATGTAAACCTTATTCTTTAATATCATCCACACAGCGACTGATCGATCATCGGAATTGCTAAAGTTCCTGCATTTTCCAATGGTATACAACCGATTATTTTTGGAAACAACTCTTTAGAGACAGTAAATTTGCCAAGCTACAGCATGTTGAGGTTTCTTTGCAAAGCCACGAACTGCTTACTGGGTTGAAATTTATTGTCTGTGGTGATAAAATTGTATAAGTGATGCGTTAAATGATGGCCTTTTACTAGGTTTTTTTGGGCACAAAAGCCATTTAAAGTTCATGCCAATGTACGCGCAAAATGAATGACGTCATGGTTCAATTGGTTTCAACATCGGGATCGAAATTGGCCCGACTTGGAACAATCATTAATCGGCAATTTCCGATCGTGGCACGATCCGTCAATCGCTACTCCACACTTTTAAAAACGCACTACTGTACATCCATAATGAATTCAATAAACATTATATATAGGTGTATATTACACCATCACATCTACAGTGATATACAACATAGTATCTTTGAGAATCACTGTGTCTTTGAGAATTTCTCAAAACGTAAATAATAAATTATATACCTGTTACTGTAGGTAAATATTTATAGGTAGTTGTAATATTAATAGCTAGTTTTGTATAGAATTTACATAGTTCCTATAAAACAATAAATCTAGGAATTTGTCGTTGTATTGCTCTGTGGTTTCTCGCCAGCTCTGCTAACATGCTGCCGCTTTTCAAACTCGACAACCTAGAAAAGTATTTACTGAATCCAAATATTTCGTCAAAAATCTTAAATTTGATGTTCAGGGATTTTCCTAAGTAAAGATTTTCAGAGGTAAATCCTGCGTTTTGAAGGATTTGTAAGAAATATTTAACACTGAATCAGTTCCCTCAAACATTTCTTACAAATCCTTCAAAACTTAGAATTTACCCATGCACAATTCCTACTGTGATCACAGAAACGTGATAATGTAAACCAGTCTTTACAAACATTAGGCTAAAGAAGCAGTCGTGGTTTTGGTCTGCCTGAAAATATGGTGAAAGCATGTCCAGAGAAGGTAAAATAGTTTATTGTATAGAAAGCTATATCCATTATTGAAACCTCTAAAGAATCCATAATAATCCAATATTATTTACCGTTGCAACATTTAACTCAGCCAGTCTTTTCATTTCATTGTTGAGGCCTTCTGATGTCTTAAGATCCTAAATAAAATGAAGTATTGTTAGTGTTCGCCTACGGAAATATACAAGCATCGCGGGTACGCTAGATCGTGCGGTATGCTTGGTAAATATATGAAAAGTCACGGGAGGAGCTTGTTTCCTTGTTTGATCTTGTTTAACAGGTATGTATTAGAATTTTAGAAAAAGCATTCCATTAGAAGTGGAGAAATATAGGTATTGCTGTCTTTGCCTGAATATCTTGAGATTTATACCGTTGTTTCCTAGTGGTCCATTAAACATTTGTATTTCTGAATAGTGACTACCTTGAGAAAGCTCTTGCAAAGGTAATAAAGTCTTTCTGAACAAGTTGTAAAATATTCTTCCGCCGGATCTACTCCATATTTGATCAACGCTCTTTTTACAACTCGAGCTAAACGCTGCCGGATAAGAAAACAAACAGATTCAAAAATTGAACAGATTAGATTCAGTAACATGCATACATGGAATATTTAACGTACTACTTAACTGTGAATTTTTAGCAACTTATGATTAATGCTTACTCTTTTATGTCTGTCTGATCGTTTCTCCTTCGTATTTGTATCTGTAAAAAAATAACATGTCTGTTTATATATATGTTACAGTCAGGTATCATTCTGTTTGCACATAGAGGAAGCCAAGAAGGGATGAACAGGTCTATCGTGTGAAAAGCAAGAGAATGTCAAGATGGTATGTTCTTACCTGTTGCTGTTTCGTTGCCATCAAATGATCTTCGTTTTTTCTTAGACCCTTCTGCCGAGGGATCTGGTTTGACCACCGATTCTTTATTTCTTTGCTCATTTGATCTTTCACGATTTTCTGGCCTGAACAAAAACAAGTCGGAGCTCTCAGAATATTCCCAGGCCTGGACGCAAGGACATTCGTTCTTACCTTTTCTTTCTCGTTTGTTCTAATTGTTCTAATGTGTGAGACCTTGATGCATCACTTGTTCCATCGTCTGTGGTCTTTGATGCCTTACGTTTCACATCCTGCAACTTTGCTTTCGCCAGTGTCTTGGGAGTATTACATATCGACAGTGTTTCATGTTTTGGAAGAAGTTTGGCTGAGGAGCTCACGGCTGAGATTTTGTCTAAACAGTATCTGCAAGGGAAATATAGGCTCGTCTTGCGTCTCATTTACTTAGAACTCTGACATTCTACATTTATATCAACACATTCACTTACTCCACTCCAGCAACCGTTTCATGACGTTTTTCAATTTCTGCATAAAAAATCTCATATTACTGTTTTATTACTCACCGCGTGAACTAATTATTTGTATTACAAAAGTTAACTGGTTAATATTTAAATACCTGTCTGTTTACTTGGTGATATCTTTCGCTTTTCTTCGATCTTAAAGGGTAGAGTTATCAATTTATACATTTTAAGAACAGCGCGGTGATATTTCTGGCGATAGTCGAGACCACAGACTATTGAAACTATTGGTGTGAAAGACGAGCGTTGCTATGTAGGCTTGTACCTGTTTTAAAAGTGACTTCAGGTTTTTTTTCATTGGTTTGCCATCTTTTGTAAAGTGTTTCAACATCTCGGAAGCATCCAAATGCACTAACAAAGACGTAATGTACTGTTTAATGAACGGGTGGAGTGTTGAATCTAAGAGGTGTAAATTAAAAACAGGGGAACATTACCTGCCAAGGAGAACTGACTCTTTAGTGGACTTTTTTGTGAACTATACACAAACAACGAAATTGATATGAATTTCTTACAATAGATTGCAAGGCTGGTGGATGGTCAATGATCTATCTAGCTATCTTTCTGACATGAAATATTTTATCACACCTTTCAATCGCATCAAGTAATTGTAGCCATCTTCGCTCCTCGGTATCTTCGTACAACGTGGCTTTCTCTTTAGAGATAAAAGGAAAACATGATGACTATGTGTTTTTGACTTCAAGTTACAACTCTCCAGTTCTGTCTCCTCGTAATAAACGAGTACAAGCTTCTGCTAAAACTAACCGATGGACTGTTTTACGTCCATCGCAGGTTTTAACAGACGCTTGTAAAAGTGTCTCTGAGGGGAATCAATAACTCTCTTTCTGGTTGCAGTTCCAAAGCCACAGATGAACGTCAACTTTCCTGCTATTGTGAAGATAGTTCGCTTACCTTTTTCCGCACAAGGAAATATTGCTTGGTAAATAGCAAGTGAGGAATGTAGGTTGATAAAAGAATCTTCAGGTCGAATGAAATAAGCAAGAAATATTCCAGGTTCCACTGGGTACGAAACAAGATGGTGTGTCTCAATCACGGGAAATTTTGTTTGCATTTTGTCTAAATAAAAATGACGTTCGTTTTATCAACTTGTTTTAAACCTTAGACTTAGTATGAATGCAAAATTACCAATACGAACTAGCCTTGGTTTGATAGAAGAATAAAACGCAATTACCATGGTCTGATGTGTTGGACTCGCTAGTTATAAACTCCATCCAATCTTTAGTAGTTCTCACTTGATGTTTCCTAGCACAAATTGCTATTGATGACAATAGTAGAGTATCCTTTAACAGAAAACGTCGAGGTATATGATAACTAGTTGTACCAGTCAAACCTATGGTAACGTATTGGATGAATTATTGAAACATCGAATAAAGGCAAAGCACGTACCTTGTTCTCACTCAATGTTTCAAAATCTAAACCCGATGTCTCCTGGAGTTGAAACACCCGCTTTAGTAAACTGTTGTGGTATCTGAATGTGTTAAATTTGTAACGACAACTACTTTTTATAGAAGTTGGTTCGCAAACGTTAGAAAGCGTCTCGCGTGGAGAAATTGAAGCAAAAGGTGGAAAAGAAGACAGATGATTAAATATCGTTGTTGGAATAAAATTGGAAATACAGTAGAGGTAGTCGATCTTGAGATACGACCGTTATATCAATCCGTACTTAGAGGATACAACACAAACTGAGAAGGAAATATCTTCCAAAATGGCACTGCACTTTTAGGTAATTCACAAATGACTTTAATGTTGTCAGCAAGTACTTGATGATCTGAAATCCTGTCTTCCTTACTGTAAAACATTAACAGCAGTGAACACGTACTGTATTTCATTTATTAACCAAGTTATGAGTGGAGTACAGCTGTTCACAGTGGCAGCCAACCTCAGTACCTGTTTGATAAACTGGCTTCAGATGATTGAGCTGATTTACACATCATTCTTGAAAGATGCCAATCATAATTTTCTTCATTCTATATTGAAACAATTATTCGACTTTGTGAACTGTGAATCCCCCAAGACAAGAGTTTGGCATTCAATCTTGTGAATGCAAGTAAAGCAGCACTCGTATTCTGTACCTTATCATTCTGAAGGCATTCTAAAGACCCCTGCCAGACAATATTGTTATCTTGTAACAATTTCTCATCCTGGGTTACCACATATATATTTTGTATCTGAAACCATGAATCTGTGAAGTCTCTTTCACTATATCATTACAAATCAATAGAAATATTAGCTAGTATTAAATTTACTATAATTTTTCGTTGGACAATATATACAATGTGTGAAAGTAATTTGTTAAAAATGTCATATTTTACCACAAGATATCTGAATCACAAACGAAGGTGATCAAAGCCGTGTTCCATCTCTGAAGTCGTTTCAAAGCTCCATGGATAGCTGTATTATCACTGCAGTAGATACAGAGTTGCCGTTTAGTACAAGTTTGGAACTCAATGTCCTACAATATCCTAACCTTAGTGACTTAATCCTTCCTTAATCCTAATCCCAGCACTAATCCTATCCTTAATCCTAATCCCAGCACTAATCCTATCCTTAATCCTAATCCCAGCACTAATCCTATCCTTAATCCTAACTTTAATCCTAACCTTAATCCTAATCCCAGCACTAATGTGTTATTTTGGGTAATATATGCCACACATGACCAGTTATTACCTGGACTCAATACATTGAGCATGTCCACATGTTAGCCAGTAAATATTCATAAAATTAACTAGGAAATGAAGTCCATGTTAGTGACAATCACATTGACCTGACCAAGCAATATCAGTAATGGACAAAGCAATATCAACATGTTTTGCCCCAATCAGCAAAGTCTGAAGATTTTCACAAGGGTTTAAAAACAAGAAACTTACGCTTATCTGTTATTGAATCAGCATTGTTGTGTAATTGTTCAGCAATTATCTCCGCATAATCCAACTCATTCCAACTTACAAAATAATAAAAAAATTGCAAATTGTAGGAAAAAATCATAAAGTTGAATTAATGTTTTAAATATTTGATTGGTATAAATCATAATTACTTGACATTATCTAACTCGTTCAACAAGGTTTCCAAGAACAGGTCATGGTGCATAAATTCAGCAAAGTTAAACCATTCCTTGCCAGGAATTTGTTCGTTACTCTACAAAATACAAGGCATTAGCCTGACTCTGATGGACAAGTCTGAACTTGTGTACCGGTACTGATACTCTTGACACTAGTTAGCCTGTGCTTGCAAAATCTCACCGACTGCCGAAGAACTGGAAGCAACTGAAATAAATTCTTGCTTTCTCCCCACAATGGTACAGGTAAAGCTAAAATAGATGAACAAAGATTTTTAATATAGCTGCATGTTTTTCATAAATTTCAGAAAACAAATCTTTTATTTATAATTAATACATTGCACTAACAATTTGAATTGAAGTGTTCATCACTGCACGATTCTGGCAACTGTAAGATGAGCTGTTTCCATAGCTTTGTGAATAAGTCCGGGAAGAAATTATCGCTTCCTAAAAAGTAAAAAGTCAGTTATAAATTTATGACTATAAAGCAAAATGTTCGAGCTTTTGCACAGCGCAATTAAGCACAGCTCGCTCACACCTTTGCAGTCTTTGCAAGGAGTAGGAAAAGCAATATGGTAATAATACATAGCGGAGCAAAGGCAGAAAACTACTTCTTTATTCAAAACGGGATTTTCTCACTCCTTCGGCAGCCGCCATGTTGTTTCATTTTCCCGCGTATTTTTCGCGTAATTTACACTGAGCTATATTATAGCTCAGTGGTAATTTACGGTATTTAATTTATTAGAACTCAGGTTATTTCCGGATCGCGCCATCGACAAAAGTCTTATGAATTTCGGTGAACACTTTTTTCCATCCAGCAAACCGCCCTATCGATTTTGTAAAGTCGTTTCTTTTTGGATTTTTTCATTAATTCGGTTAGGGTTAGAGTTAGGGTTGAGTGAGGGTTGAGGTTAGG
>CACRXK020013828.1:0-13632 GCA_902702795.2 Paramuricea clavata
ATATAAGCCCACTTGTTTATCAGTTATCACCATTTATTGTTTATCACTATTACCACTTACCACTATTAATTAACAATTATTCGCCGAAGGCGAGGTGATTATCGGCGAATAAAAACCGAGACGAAGTCGAGGTTTTTATTCATGATAATCACCGAGCCTGAGGTGAATAATTGTTTTAGTATAATTTCATAGGTGATTATTTGGAAAAATATAAAAAAATACATATTTCTTCGTCATTTAATTCACAAAACGGCTTCGGCCGCCATTTTGAAAATCGCTCAGGTGATTATCGCGTAATAATCACCTCAACGGCAACCAATCAGCGTGGAGAATTTTCAATAATCACCTATGTAATTATACTAATCACTATTATTACTATGCTAGTATGCTTAACACTTGTTTATCACTATTACTTTACTTGTTTGTCACTATTACACTAACACAAAAGATCGTCCGTGTATAAGCCCCCCCCCCCGTATATAAGCCCCTCCTTGTATAAGCCCATCAAAAATCGCTTACGGAAAAATATAAGCCCAGGGCTTACAGTCGGAGGTTTACGGTATTTTGTTCTTAATGCTGAATACCTCAATGGACTTGGCAATGTTCCTCAAGCATATTCGGCTGGGAAGGATTGGTCAAACTCTGCCAATCGGTGAACTATAGAACAAGCTAGAACTAAGATTATATGGCGATCGATTGTTGTAACATATTATAATAATGAGAGATTGAGAATGCACAAACAGGCCGGGGTTGCATGGTGATCGCGATCTAATTAATGCTAAGCACTTAAGTGCTTAGCCATGATTTCATGATAATATATAATACTTGACAAAACCATGCAACTCTCTAGCCTGTGTGTCAGTAACAGTGTAGTCAACTGGAACACAGGCTATAGTAACACAAAACGCACTACTGTGTACTTACTGTAATTTTAGATGTTACAAAATATATTTTTATATACAGTTCATAATATTGTTTGATTATAGCGTACTTGGATGATTAATTGCCTGCAGAATTATTGTTTAGCTATTTCGTTTTAGCGCATCTTATTCAGTTGACGCAACATCATTTGACCAACGAAAGTGCGCGATGTTTCGTACTCCGACTTTGACCGTTATTTACTGGTTGTTATAACTAAAAAAATTGGCCAAATCAACCAAAATATTATTGGTGAATATCCGTACCATTTGTATTATAGTTAAAACAACCTATATTTATTTGGTTGAAATATGCTCAATTTGACAGTTTAAATTTTAGTCATTTTAACTTTTGAATATAGGTTGGAATTACCTTTTTTAATTGGTCAAAATAACCATAAATTTTTAGTTCAATCAACCAATAATTAATACGTTAAAATGACATATTACAGATTTATAGGTTAAAGTAACCATTTTCTATGGTTTGTTTTAACCTATTTAATTTTAGTTGTTTTAACCTATTAAAACAACCTATTTCTTATGGGTTATAAACCAACCCATTTTTAATGGTTTGTTTTAACCTATTTATTTTCGGTTCTTTTAACCTATTGAAATAACCTATTTTTATCGGGTTGTCCTAGACCAAACCAAATAACCTATTTTTTTTGGTTATTTTAACCTATCAGTTTTTACAGTGTAATTAAAAATGCAAGGTATCTAACTCCATAGTGACCCCTTTTGGAGGTCACTATGGAGTTAGATACCTTGAATTTTTAACCAAACTCAAACCCCACATCTCCTTTTCGACTAGAAAACGCTGCACGTCTCTGAGTCGAGAAAGAGACAACAGCCGTGTACCTCAAAGCCCGTCAAACTCTACTTCTGGGTAGAATATTTATCAAACTTGCTTGTGCAAGGAATTTATACAGTAATATCTACTCTTTCGCTTGTGGGACGCGAAATGATATACTACGCATGCTCAACCACATTAAAGCGTGTTTAATGCGCATGTTCAACCTTATTTCGTCCCACAACCTCCCAAGGACAATAGAAAATGGTCGGTCTTTCATTGAAATTCAAGCCTCGGTGCTGCACGCCTCGGTCTTGAATCTCAATGAAAGACCTCCCATTTGGTTTTTATCCTGCAAATAAAACCCTGTTGAGAACAACTTGAGAATTTCTGCTTCGACAAACCCGTACAAATCTTCGTTAGCTCTTCTCGGTTGTATGAGCTATTTCAAACATATTTCATCGTAATTGTGGTTGGTGAACGAATATTTAATCACTTCTCATTGATAGTATACAGTAGTGCGACACGAGAATTGATGCATATCAAAATAGCCCTGTTTGTTTTTATTACAACCATGGTAATTCAAACTCGTTTAAAGAACAATACATATCATAAAGTAAATTTCATTGTGGGTCAATCCTTACAAATATGAACTAAGTTAGTTAGATACCTCAAACGTCGGCTCTTAGTCAGATAAATCCCTCGGGGCCTACGGCCCCTCGGGTTTGTATCTGACTAAGAGCCTCCGTTTTCGGTATCGAACTCTTACTTACCCCTGAGCCGGAATTTCCCTATACAACCAAAAAGGCCGCTCCCGTTTTTCAGTAGAACGTTAAATGAAAACTTCGCGATATTCGCTGATATAATGCAGAGAGAAAACAATAGGTTTGATGAGGGCCAGTAATTATTGTCAATAAAATATTAAAACGGAGCTTTGATTAACTGATTCACCATTTATACTAGTGAACTATTAAACTATCGTGATTTACACAATTTTTGGATATTTACCAGATGATCCCCTATCCACCGACCCGAGGTTAACGCCGAGTCGGCGTCTTGTTTTAGTTGTTTTAACCTATTAAAACAACCTATTTCTTATGGGTATAAACCAACCCATTTTTAATGGTTTGTTTTAGCCTATTCATTTTCGGTTCTTTTAACCTATTGAAATAACCTATATTTATCGGGTTGTCCTAGACCAAACCAAATAACCTATTTTTTTTTGTTATTTTAACCTATCAGTTTTTACATTGTAATTTATCAATGCTTATTAGAGGGGGATAGCAATGGCTGAAAGCCACGTGTGTAAGGCATACTCTCCAGAAAAGTTTTGCATTCTGAGCATCCAAAAAATAACATAATTATTAACAATAATTTGTCATTACTTAGTGGTAGAAAAACGTAACAATTTAAATCGATTTTGCTAAACAAGGACAAAGGATAAAGCCTAAAACTCAATTTCCGTTTATCTATTTGTTATTCTTCACTGGTTTGTTTGTATAAATTTGGGAAAAAGGGACTTTTCTTTGGCTGGAAATGTAATTTTCGGGGGGGGGTTGGCAAACATGTCCAATACTGTCGCATGCAACGACTCGTGAAATTCGAAAGTCGTGATTCACGAGTCGTGGTTTAGCTATTAGTAAGACCTTCACAATATTCGTACGACTCGTTAAATTCGTAAAATCTCACGACTTGTCGCATTGAACAACTCGTGAAAATCGAAAGTCGTGATTTACCACTTGTACTTTAGCCATTAGTTATAAGACCACAAAATTCGTACGACTCATTAAACTGGTAAAATTTCACGCCGCAAGTTACATTATAAATTATGAATCTATCTCAAATGTGTTAATATGTATGTTTATTCCTCCTCTTCAAGACAAAAGTAACTCATCAGTTGTATGAATATCTGAAATATATACATGTTCATGTCTCGTTCTTTAAAAATCTAATTCAACGTATAATAGCGCGTTAATGATAACTAAAACATTACTGTATGTAATAATTTTATAGTTTACATACCACGTAAACTATTTGCTTCGTTCTTTAAACGACTCACTTGCACACTACGCTCACGAATATTATGTGTCTCAATACATAAACACGCAGTTATTTAAAATGCACAATATATACACTTATAAAAATATAAATGGTATGTATTTCACGAGTTTGTTTCGTTCTTTAGAAGACACGCTCACACACATATAAATGTGCAGTTATTTACAATGCACACTATACACACTTATAAATATAAATATAAATGTTATATATTTCATGAGTTTGCCTCGTTCTTTAAAGACACGCTCACATTACATATAAATGCGCAGTATACCACGTATTTTCTTCGTTCTTTAAATGACTCACCTTACACACTACGCTCATGAATATTATGTGTCTCAAGATATACACACGCAGTTAATTTAAAATGCACACTATATACACTTATAATAATACACTCATAAATATAGATGTTATGTATTTCATGAGTTTGCCTCGTTCCTTAAAAGACAGCCTCGCACACACACAAATGCGCAGTTATTTAAAATGCACACTATAGATACTTGTAAATATAAATGTTATGAGTATTTCATGAGTTTGCCTCCAGCTTTAAAAGACACGCTCACATGCACACATATAAATGCGCAGTGATTCAAAATGTACACTATAAACTCATGAATGTAAATGTTATGTACTTCATGAGTTTGCCACGTTCTTTAAAAGACACTTTAGTACACATATAAATACTGTATAGGCCGGCACAACTGATACTGAGTAAGGACTCGCTGGAATTATTAAATCACTAGGCAAATGTTACACCGTAATTGTCATTGTATCTGATTATGAACCTTCATCTCAAATATATAGCCTATATATATGTTCATTCATATTAAATATTTATGTTCATTCCTCGTTCTTCAAGACTAAACTAACTATTTAGTTGTTTGAATATATGATATATCTACATGTTCAATAGTATACTGATGCTCAGTACAGACAGTAGGGACTCGCTGGAATTATATTAAATCACGCAAAATATTTAACACTGTAATTATAGTGCGTGATCTCAAATATATATGTACATTCCTCGTTCTTCAAGACTAAAGTAACTCTTCAGTTGTAAGAATATATGAAATATATTTAAAATACTCATTAAAAATTCATAAACCTTGTGGCAAATCATGTCAGCCAAAATTAAACTATAGTTTTTTTGAGAAAAGCTATAGTGTTTGGTGAAAAACTGTAGTTTATGGTGGAATACTATAGTTTCAAAAAAACCCCTCCAGTTAACTTCAAAATAACTATAGTTTTTTTGCAATAAACTATAGTTTTATAACCCAAGGGAACGTTTTTTGAAAACTATAGTTGAGTTTAGACAATTATGGTTTTTATCTCTAGTATAAACTATAGTTCTTTACCAATACACTATAAATTTATCGGAAAACTATAGACGTATATTTCATTACCGATACACTATATAGTTTTAAGAAAACTATAGTTCTTTACCAATACGTTATAGTTTCATGACTAACTATGGTTTTTACTATTATAATATAGTTCTGTGAAAACTATAGTTCTGTACCAGTTAACTATAGTTTTTTGAAAATTATAGTTTTTACCAACACGCTTTAGTTCTATGAAAACTATAGTTCCGTACCTGTAAACTATAGTTTTTATAACTAAAGCACTATATATAGTTATTTGAAAACTATAGTTCTTTAAAAATACACTATAGCTTCTATACTATAAAGCAGTGCCTGTGGCAAAGCCAACCCGACAATTTGGTCATGCAATGCAAATTTTAAATAATTATCATATATTTATTTAAATATTATATTTATTTAACTGGTCAAAATTTCAAAGTTTGAGTTAATTTTAAACTCTGCATGAGTTCATGGAAACTATATTTACAAAAATATTTATAGTGTTTGTGGAGGTAGGTGTTTCGGTACATGAGCACACAGGAGCGAAACAAATTAAGGAGGAAGGAAATTAATTTTTCAGTAAAGTCTCTGACTTTACTGAAAAATGTCTGTTTAAACTTTCCTAAAATTGATGGGGGTGGGGATGGGGTGGGGGGTGGGGAGAGGGGTCGACAAAAAACTTTTCCTTTAATGTTAAAATTCCTCGTTACTTTTACATAATTATTTTATTTTCAACTACAATATAGCATATGCCTTCTTTTTAAAGTTATTTCCCCCAATTTTGCCCTACTTACGTTTATAATTTGGCATGAAAATTCTCACGATGAGCGCGGCTTGACAGACTGGTGCCTAGTTTTCCTCAGTGAACTCTACTATATACTGGAACGATAACTCCGGCTCAAAAATTGAAGCCAAGATGGCGGAAATTGAAACTTGTTTTGTATGTATGATCCAGGCCCCTGCGCGGAAATTTACTAAATTCCGTACGAAAAATGTTTACCATTTATGTGAAAGCTTTATAATTCTTCAGCCGACCGTTTGAAAGTCGAGCTTTTCTATGCCTCTAGCGAACTAGAGAAAGTGGTCTTGCAGAAGAAGTAAATTTTAGAAACATTTTGTTATTTTATCTCAACTTATTTGACGAGTGAAAAACAGTTCGGCAAAAAAGCCGCCAAAAAACATCGGCAAACTTTTGTTTTTTCAAGACTTTCGGTCAGGAATTTAAAAAGAACACAGCGTACATGGATTAAAGTTACATCAATCTTACTTTTTCACTTATTTTTTACCTTTTAGGTAGGCTATGTATCACTAAAAATGAGTATTTTCGTGCAAAAACAGAATCAAATCTCTAAAAATCTTCTTAACTCTCCCTAGTACTTTTTCACCTGTCAGAGTACAATTTGCTTCTGAGATTTTAAGAACAAATCATTTCCTGAAGTAAAAAACAAAAGCTATCTCCTTTCAGAAGAAAAAAAATAACATGCCAGTTAACTGTACGATTCATAAGTGCAAAAGTAATGGATATTACAGCAGTGACAAAGAAAATAAGCCAAAAATTTCATTTCACAGGCAAGTGTTTATTTTTGCAACAACGTAAACAATGTATTAATTAAGCCTTAGGCTGCAATAATTGTATTACACATCACCTGGCATGGGTATATATACCGTATTTTTTAAAATAAATTACATACTGAAAACAATTGACCATACCAGACATGCAATACACATATATATTTACAGTAAAACTATGTACAGCAAAACTACACAAACTGTAAGTACTCAATGACCACTTCCACAAGAGGCCTGAATGTGTATATCACAAGTGGCAATTGTTCCTTACAAGGCCTCTGTAAAGGGCTCAGAGAAACAAATTGTGAAATTAACCCATTGAGTCACACTGCGCCCCACTTTATTATTTTACTCTGTCTAACGCCAGACAATTTAATAATAATAATAATAATAATAATAATAATAACGAATTTATTGTAGCCTTCCATTTTACATGGCTCTTCATCTACAATGTAACTACTTATATACTACTTATATACTACTTATAATATATGCTACTTCTTATCATTAGTTAAAACATTAAAATATTGTACATGCACATGCTAGAGTACTGGAACGTAAAAGATAACCCAAACGTTCTCTTGCTTGATCGAAGAGAAATACTCTTGTTTCAGCACAAAATGTTTCAAAGTTTTTCTCAGCCCTCAGGGTTTGAGGTAGTTTATTGAAACATTTAGCTGCGGAATATTGAAATATGTCCCGATCAGTTGATGTTTCTAAGAGATCTTTCGGGCAAGATTGAAGTCCACTTCTCCCTGGGTTATATAATTTTAGCTTTGCATATTCCAGCCAATGGTCATAGTTCAAAGCTTTGCAAGCAGTTTTTAGCAGATGCCAGTCGTGTCTTTCGAGCATTGGGAACCAGCCCAGTTTCACAACAGCGTCTTCTTTTGAAAACTTTCCTGTGACAAAGCATGCGGCGGAAGATTGAACTCGCTGTAAACGCTTTAATAGTTTGGCAGGAAGAGGATAAAATACCAAGTCACATAAAATACAAGACGATAAAATACCAAGAGGATAAAATACCAAGTCAGGAATTTTACTTATCAAGAGGAGAGCGCAGGCGCTCAATGGGTTAATTTAATCGTAAAAACTACACTACAAAATATAAAATTAATTACCCCTTTTCCCTGTCATATATCAATATATGATACTATAACCAAAAATGCATGTATATTCAGGTTCCCTTTAAAAGATCCAATCATGCTAGAAAAATGGGAAAATGCAGTTATGAAAATAAACCACAATGGCCAAGTGTGGACAGCTACTTGATACAGCTTCATATGCAGTAACCATTTTGAACGATTGGATTACATTGTTCCTCCAACAACTGTGAAAGAGACATGTAAATTTAAAAAAAATGCAGTACCGTCAGTATTTTCAATATTGGATATACCTAACAGCAGTGATCTTTCTGATACAGAAAGGAGACGGCTCGGACTTCCTAGAAAACGTTCACTATCACCAGATGAATTAGACTCCATGTCACCTGCAGCAAAGATCCTACGTGAACATAATTATGCAAGATGCAACGAAGAACCGCAAGATGATGATGATTTAGCCGAGGACAAGCAGGATGAATTACAACAGAAATTACAACAGAAGTTAACCTGAATTACAACAGAAATTAAGACAAAAAATTAAGGGTTTACAACAGCAACTGAAACGATCTAAGAAAAAGTTACAGAGCATGAAAGATCTCATTTTACACTTACAAGAAAAATTGGTCATAATTACAGAACGGGCAGGTATAGTCCACGCAGCATTTGAGAACCTACAATTATCGTTTTTTCAAAATGCAAAAGACAATTTAAGCAGTACACCAACAGGTAGAAGATACTCTGACGAAGTGAAGGAATTTGCACTAACACTATATTTTTATTCTCCCAAAGCATACCCCCGGTATGTTAGGTCTATGATTCCACTACCAAGTCAATCCCTCCTTCGGAATTGGTCGTCATCTGTTAACTGTGAACCAGGTTTTTTTAAGGAAGCATTTACTGCCTTGGCAAGTGAAGTCAGCAGAGATGCTATTAAAAAGTAATGCTGCTTGATTATCAATGCTATGGCCATCAGAAAACAAACAATATAGGACCCAAAGAAGGATTGTTATGCTTGTTTTGTGGACTATGGCCAGGGAGGACCGATCCTTGATGATCCGGAGACGTTAGCTTCGGAAGCCCACGTTTTCCTGCTGGTTGGAGCTAGTAGCCATTGGAAATGCTCAATTGACAACTTCCTTACCGATAAGATCTCATCTACACACAAAGCGCAATTGATAAACATGGCACTCGAAATGGCAGCTAATCCAGGGTTGAAAGTATGGTCTATAACGTACGTTTGTTGGTAGTATGTTTGTTATTGCGGATCCATGCTATATGCTGAAACTTGCTAGAAATGCATTGGCACACCTTGGCACAATTATTGATGGCGAAGGGAAATAAATACAGTGGGAGCATTTTCAGCAACTGTACATCCTTCAAGAACAGAAGGGATTGAAGATGGGCAACAAGTTATCACCCAACCACATCAAATTCGGAAAGCACAAAATGAATGTTTGGCTACCAGCTCAGACGTTAAGCTTTTCAGTGGCTGATGCAATTGAATTTCTTGACATTGGCATGAAATGCCCCAAATTCCAAAACAGCAGTGGCATGGCCAGAAATTCAAGACATTTGCACTGAGCATGTGCGAACTTTAAAAAACAAAATGGCCGAAACGCTACTATAGAATAGTATAGTGGGGCGACATTTTTTGTAAATATAAGCCAGTTCAATCGCTGTTACAAAATTTGCCTCACTATTTTTGAAAATAACAAAACATTTGTAGTCAAATAAGATAAATATCATGTCATATTATTACCTCCTAGTACGTCCATTTCTTTACCCGTATCGCACAGATCTGGCTCCTACGAACTGTATACAATGTGCCCAATTTCCGCGAAAATGGCCAGTCAAAATTTTACGACCCGTTTCATTTCTTGTCAAAGTTGCCTCAACTCCCTCGTAAACTTCATATCATCAAGTATTCCTTCTGTTATTTTCGAAGTGATCTGATATATTTTAGACCGTCCATTTTTGCCGAGAAATGCAGTAAAAATTGACAAGTGAATTATCCACAAACGATAATTTTCATGTGAGCGAAGACGCGATGAACATGTAACAACAACATCTATCCTTTTCATATAGCCGGCCATATAATACCCATATTTGATATCAAAACGAAGTCCAGAATCTGGGCTTTCTATGAGCAATGATGATTACTATGGGTTCCCATAAACGTTGAAAACCACGAAAATTAACTTATAGACACGACGCAATATACGCGAATATAGGTTTATATCGACGTCTGATTAAAAAACGCGTCCGAGCCATGTTTTCTTTTAGTGAATATATTGCGCCATATTGGTATCAACAAGAAGCTCAGGAACCAGGCTTTTTAATACGGAAGGACAGGAGTGGAAATTTATGTATCCAGAGAGGAGAATGTGCTGTATTTGACCAAATATACGGCAAAGTATCCCGATCTCCCTACTTACTAAGCGCATTAGATCATATTACAATGAGAGCCATAGCTTGAATAAATGTCTCAGCGAATATGCGAACCAAATAACTACGTGTAAAAATATACTATTTTAAAACGGCATTGTCAAATTTACCAGAAAAAATCGACCGTCTTTTTGACATGCTAAATTCAAGAAGTTCAATTGGAAAAGGTACAAACAACCACTACGACAATCAAACAAGAACGTGTATGAGGAAATTCTGAAAACCACAGCCAATTACCTCCTTCAACTCAAAACAGATTCAGCCAGTCCACAGCAGTTAGCAACGCACAGACGAAAGACCTTCATCATCGGTTTTGTCGCTACTATCAAATCAACGATTGAGATGGCTGATCAAATGTTTTCAAAACCTGCTGATCCCTTCAAGTACCTTTTAACCTATGAATTTTCGCAGGACGATATCGAACTCCTGTTTTCCTGTATTCGATCGAAGGGAGGCTGGAACAATAACCCCAACTGCTTACAGATAAAGTACGCTTTACGACAGTTGTTGATGAGTAATGCTGTAACTGCCTCTAAGAATGCCAATTGTATAGATTTCGAAGACAACAAAACCACTACAATCATTCCTATACTGTCCAAAATATAGCATAGAAATGTCCACCCAAGATCAGAATGCTGACACGCCAGATGCCCTAAATCCACAGGAAACAGCTGAAGAAAATTTCATGTATGGACAACTACACCAGAACAGCCACTCCGATTTTATATCTAATATATTGTTTTACATTGGGGGATTTATTGTCTCTAAACTTGTAAAGAAGATCACCTGTCAAGCATGCAAAGAATGTCTTTTTGGTGTGCTGGTTACTGAAAGCATTAGATCACGACTATTGTGGCCCATCAACTTACAGTCAAGTATCTTCAGCTTCAGCGTTTACTTTGTTTGTCAACAACGGCGGATTTCGCATACCATCAAAGTCTGTTTACACTACAATTGAACTCTGTGAACATATCTTTAAACTGTATGTCTGCCAGAAAGACAACAACATCAACAACATGAAGAACCTGAAAACCAAAATGATTCTGGAAGTTTGTCATCATTTTCTCCTGGACGGCAACAAATCTGTGTTTGCAGACCACGAGGTAGGTGCAAACGAAGATATGCTCCAAGATGACCACCAAGTAAAGTTAATAAAGTGGGCAGCAGACAAATATTGTACATAGTGTCTCTTCACGTACGGGAAGCACTACAGCGAGACAATCATACAGAATGGAATGCCCAGTGACAGGCACCATTTAAACAGGTTGATCTTGTTCAAAAATCAATTGTTATAAAAAAATAAGAGTAAAATAATATAATACTTATCTTTTAATTAATGATTCGTTGGCCTGAGTCCACAAGTATAGCCGAAACTGAACCAATTCTTTGCTGTTGGAACGTTTGACTTTTCAGTCAGTAAAACAGTATAAAAGTAAAACGATTTTTCTTCATAAAATAACTTTAATACTTGATTGATTGTGTCTTATTATCAAGAAATATACTTTTTATTAAAATTGCTGTTAAAAGAGTTCAAAAATCTTACGCATTTCAAGTAAAAACCCCGAAATTTCTTGGTCTTTGAATCCACACTTGTGAAAATATTTTAATACGCTTTTGACTTGCTCCGAACCTCGTGACAAAGCCCACGCAAAAATCACGCGTGTTTATACCTACAAAATGAGCTTCAATTTGCGCCATCTTGGCTCAGGCAAATATGGGCATGTTTATCAGCAGTTATCGTTCCAATATATAGTAGAGTTCACTGGTTTTCCTACAACACGCGCAAAGCTTCCTGAGATCAGATAGCGTCATTCGATCAGACCGCCATATTTTTAAAATTTTTATTCAGTTAACTTTATCAGCTTGAAAGATCAATATTTTAAATGAAAATAACGTATTTTAACGAAGATGGAACATCAGGGATGACTGACTAATATCCAGGTAAGAATATTGCGATGTTTTTTATATAATAGAGCAATTTTGAAACGAAATATTTTACCATCATCATTCCTGAATTTTGAGCATGTGACCCGGCTTAAATATATTTGAATTTGCCGCGACAATATTTGCATTATTACGATAAAATTTGACACAGTTGTAATGCCAAATAGTATAGCTGTATATATGACAGATTGTGGGCTAAATTGCAGAATACCCGCCCACTAGTTATGTCATATCATGTAGCCACTATTTCACTGGATACGCAGATACGCGGTCAGAACTTGATAGTATAATATTTCACTGGATATATACGTGGCCAGAATTTAATTGTTAACATATATTTATTCTTAATAGATTAATAATAAATAGATCAGTGATAGATCAAATTCTCATGTTACAGGTAGCTATATATTTTAGTGATACGCGGATACGTGGATACGCAGTCAATTTTATATGGTTAAGCGATCAAAAATGGTCAGCGGATAAAATAACGGGTTGACTGCGTATCCACGTATCCGCGTATCCACTAAAACATAGAGCTACCTATATAGCATCAAAATTTGATTTATTAATGCTAAACTAACTGTATGCATCGTTCTCAAAATAACTGTGTATCCACTGCGTATCCACACAGTAATTTTAGAAGGGCCATTTTGGCCCCATAGGGCCATTTTGGCTTTTCAAAACCGGGCCGTTTTGGCTCTAACAGGGGCCAAAACAGAACACTAGGGGCCAAAACAGAACACTAGGGCCGTTTTGGCCCTTATTTTTCTAGCCGTTTTGGCCACGTACAGGGCCAAATTGGAATGTTAATGGTTAAAATAAGAATTGTGTCACTTTGCAATAAGTACCGTTTTGGCTCTAACAGGGGCCAAAACGGATCACAAGGGCTATTTTGGCACCTCGAGGGCCGTTTTGGCCCCTATTCTTAATGCTATTTTGGCCCTAAATTGAGGTGCTGTTTTGGCCTCATATTTAGGTGCTGTTTTGGCCCATATTTAGGTGCTGTTTTGGCCCATATTTAGGTGCTGTTTTGGCCCCATATTTAGGTGCTGTTTTGGCCTTATATTTAGTGCTGTTTTGGCCACATATTTAGGTGCTGTTTTGGTCCCCATATTTAGGGGCTGTTTTGGCCCCATATTTAGTGCTGTTTGGTCCCCATATTTAGGTTCTGTTTTGGTCCCATATTTAGGTGCTGTTTTGGTCCTCGTATTTTATAGGTGCTGTTTTGGTCCCATATTTGGTGCTGTTTTGACCCTCATATTTATTGCTATTTTGGCCAAGTACAGTTTGGGATGTTATTCTAAATGACTAAAATTCATATAGCTAACTTTTCTTCAGGAGTATAGTAACACAGGGACTAGTTTCGGATATGGAGCCAGATTTAAGGGACGTCTTGGTGGAAGTTCTTGTCCATGCAAATGATGTAGAGATTTGCGATGACA
>CACRXK020013829.1:0-10745 GCA_902702795.2 Paramuricea clavata
TACTTGTTGCTATGAGGGAGCGGACCAGCGGTGACATTTTGAATTGAATATATATGTTTAGAATTTACACTGTAATGCAAAAATATGGATAATCTCCTGAAATTCAGGTTGTATACAATTATTATTGTAACAATTGAATAACCCATATATTTATTGGGAACGAAGACTTGCTATCTTTAACATATGATGATCTTTTCTCGTGTGTAGAAATTGACTTATCATCGAAGTATTTTAAATTTCAAATAATGAGATTATTAAACACAGGCAAGAAGACCATTGTTATCCGCATTTGGCTTAGGAGAAACTATTTTATCTCTGCAGTATAAACATTTCCAAATTTTTGATACAATGGCTGACGATATCCCAATGGGACGTCTACTTCTATGAATTTTCCAGGAAAAACTCCTGTTTTGGGATCACATCCATTGCTAATAATATTTCCTTTTGTTAACAACCTTAGTCTTCGGATAAAGGGTTTTCGGGCATAACTAATCGACCATAATCGTTTGCACGCCACATTTAAAAAGCTGTTTGTTTACAGACATTCTCTCATAGCAACAAGTAATTTGTCACTTGTCGACACCTACAGGTGTTTTTCTGTTTCAATGTTCACGTAATCGTGACGTCATTAAACACTCAACCTGAATCCGCAGTATTTGAATACTTTATTTGTATACATACTGGGATTTTTATTCAAATTTGTATATGTGATTGCATGGGGCCGAGTAAAATTAAGGTTTAATTTCATGTGTTTACAAAGCATCAAGCAATTTCATGTGTTTTCAAGCATCATATTCACCTGAGTACATTACACCACCACAGAAAAAATTATGATTACTAGACTACATTGATATCAAAGGAACTAGATTCTGTTCCGAAATATCACATAGCTCAATTGGCAGAGCATTGGGTAGTATTCCAAATGTTGTAGTGGTTCGATTCCCACTGTGGCCAGGCATATTTTTCAAGTTTGCCCGATGTGGATACACACTCAGAGTAACATCACAAGCATCAAATAACAAATTGCCCAAAGCAATGAGTCTTTTGTGTCGATCAGAGTAAAAAAAGTTTTGTGTCAGGAAGAGTAAAGTAACAAAGGAAGGTGCACTACTGCTTAAATATGCAAATGTAATTTATTCTACTTTATTTCAAATTCTCCACCTATTAAGTTGAAATATGGCCTCGATTGTAAATGGTAAATTGTAGGTTTGCAACTTGTAATGCTTATTAAAGAGTTTAGTGTAAGTTGGGTTAGATTGAATTTCTCTATATAATTATATATGTTTAATTAACAAATAGATTAAGATTTTGCCATTGTCTGTTCAGTTATAGATACACAGGGTGATGTCATAATGTGAGACAAACCAAGGCCGTATTTTGCGGGGCGCACCTCCCCTGATATTGTTTTGCGCCTTCCCTGGGAATTTTTGCACTTCCCCTAAAAAGTCATGCACCTCCCCTTGCAAAAGTTTCAATGATAGATCAAAGTGAATATTTGACATTTTTAGGTTGCTTAGGGTCTACACTTCATAAGAAGGTTTTTCTGTAAAATTGATTATTGAAACAGTGATATTAATTGAAGAAACAATTGACATAGATGAAATTTGCACAAACGCACCTGCTCACCACAGTGTTTCAGGCACTGACAGCATCAGTGATAATTCTTGTTTGTCTGACGATTCTGATCAATTAGAAAATTACAGTTTGAAAGATGAGTTAGTAACTTGGGTGAATAACTTTCAAGTAAAACACAATGCAGTTGATGGGCTCCTTAAATTACTTAAACAGTCTGGCCATTCTGAATTGCCAAGCACTGCCAGGGCTTTATTGGCTACACCAAGGCTTGTTTCTATTGGCCATAAGTCTGAGATGGAGTATGTTTACTTCCCATTGGAAAAGGCACTCTTGGAGAATTTCCAGTCTTATCCAGACAGTGTTAAAGACTCTGTTGCTACTTTAGAGATAAGTTTGAACATTGATGGCGTTCCTTTGTTCAAAAGTTCACAAAGTAGTTTATGGCCAGTTCTCTGTGGTATTATGAACCTTACCCCAGTTAGAATATTCCCAATTGCTTTAACATATGGGAAGTCAAAACCTAAGAATTTAGATTTTCTTCATGACACTGTGAGAGATCTGAATATGGTGTTAAAGCAAGGCTTAAGTTGCGGTTCAAAGGTTCTTAAAGTTTCTCTCAGGTGTGCTGTCTGTGATGCACCTGCAAAAGCATTTGTTAAAGTAGTCTAGGACCTGTATATGAGTTTGTATGCATTTCATTTAGGACAGATAATCTCAAATGTTTTGGGCAAGTTGACCATGACGGTCAGCATGGTAACGTTGCCCGAACCCCAATCCGGGGCGAAACGTCCGAAACTGACCACACCCAAAAACGACGCTTTCGCCATACTGCTTAAGTTTTAAGATTTTGAGTTGAAGGTTTTCAAAGGAAAACCTATTTTTGAATGAGCTGTACATAAATTATATATTTTCTGAAGGTCTTAAACAGTTTTTATACCATTTTCCCCAGCCAATTCCAGTTTTTTTCTAATGGACCGTATCACTAATCAAGTTTTCAGTTCATAAAATCACAATGTTACAGCTAGATGTTGATATATAGCCAGTATAGCTAACCAATCAGAATGCAGTATTGGCTAAACCCATTTCATAATTAATCGAATATAATTTTTTTTCGAATGTTATAGAACGTTGTCGGGATTGTATAAAAGGATGATATTTGATAGATCATTTGGTAGATCAAGTAATTTTTAATGTTGTGTATATTCTTTCCTTATATACTAATGTATTTATTAATAGTTCTTAAAGTTTATGTAAATAGTTAATGTGAAGTCATTTAACATTTTGTGTCAATAAATATTTAGAAAAATTTATGTTTACTTTATTTTAATATTCTTAACAACCGCGTTTATTACACAACAATCATTTCCCGTTTTAATTTCCTTTCTCGAATTTGCCGACGTAGTCAGAAAATTCGCGAAATAATATTAAAGTACGCAATGGTTCTGGTGCAATTAAGCTGTGTTAAGCTACGTGTACACACAGGGATTATAATCTGGCCAATTTAAGGTTTTAACGAATGCTGCCATTTTTTTCAAATATCATATAGTTAAAGCTGAATCGGCCGACAAATCATGTGTGTAAACGTACCTTGATGCTTTCGTTAAGTCATAACGTTCCCACAACGTTTTTACCACATTTTCACAAAGTTAAAATTGGACGTCCTTATAACGTGTTAGAAACGTTTTGACAACGTTCAAGTTACGTTCTCGCTACGTTAGCTACAACGTTGCGATAACGTTTTCTGCTGTCTACAAATTTTCGTTGTCACAACGTTGTCCCAGAACGTTCATATAACGTAAGTCCAACGTTTCCACGACGTTTTTAAAACGTAATTGTGTTAGCTGGGGAGAAAACGGCAAGTTGTTCGCTTTTTATAGCTTTTACAGGATTAAAAATACAATAAAAAAACTACCACAAATTGTTTACAGGTTAGACAATGAATTTTTAAAATTTAAAATGGTTAAAAAATATATATTTTTGAAAGAATAATCGGCCGAAAGAGCGAAGATAAAAACATAAACAAAATAGAAAAATATTGAAAATATCCGAAAAGCAAAGTCTGTGAATTCAGACTTTGTGTATATAATAAAACAGTTATTCCACTCACTCTCGTCGGCTATCAGCTCACATTCGACTCCAGTTCGTAGAATAACTGTTAAATATAGCATACTATACTTAGTACATTACAATACTTATATAATATAAAGTACTTTATATTTATAATATTTTTATATATTCAAAATTTCAAATACACATATTTCTTTGTACCTTCAAGGCATATAACATCTCCCTGTCTTTCAGCAAGAATCAAATGTGTATGATGCATTATATATTGAACACTTTCGTACCAAAAATTTTCCAAATGAGAGTAAAACTTTTGCATAAAATGCACACTGATTGCCATGATTTTCAAAGTAAATATTGTGTTTTCAAAACAATGCTGCAGGCTCGTATCTCGTAGCTCACCTGCCTTACACTTCATGTAACACATAGTATATTGGTATAAAACATGGCTGCCATTTCGTATTTTTTCGACAAACTTTTGTTGGTCGACATTTTATGTTTACACTAAGTTGCCAACAAAAAGTGCTAGAGTTTCAACAGAATACTATGTGAATACTATGATAATAATGGAACATTATTTATACAACAATGACACTGTCACAAATATATGAAGGTAAAATCAGTGATGTTGAAACTTGAAAATGATTTGGATTGTTTATATGAGAGATAAGTAAGTTTCAGTAGTATGTCTTTTCATATGGCACAGAAATGCCAACTTGGAAAGTAAAATAGTGGTGTTTATGGACATCTGAGATATGCTATAACATAAAAGTATGTCTTTTGAATGTAAAATACCCAAAAAATATCACATTCAAAATGTTTTGTTATCTCTTTACAAAATATAACAATACAATACAACAATACAACTTTATTTCACTCTTAGATAGAAATACATAAATAATACACAATTCTTAAATAATTGGTACATAGATAGAATTTATATTTTAAATAACATTTTTAGAGCTTGAAAGCTAAATGAACCGTTAGGTTTTCTATAACCAACATGGGTAAAATATTAGCTATATATATATTCGCCATTTTTGGATAGACGGTCATATTCAATGGGGCCAAAAAAACAGCATTTTAGATGTGAATTTAACTTTTTTGTTATATTTAGGTTAAAGAAAGATAAAACTTACTAAAAATAAAACTTATAGGATAATGGCAGTTAATCGACAGAATTTCTGAGGGGTGCGCCCTATCAGCGCACACCCGGTCATATCAACTTGAAAACCCCCGGTACAAATAGGGTTAATCCTTAAATTCAGTGACATTGTTAAAAAGTAATCACCGTTCTGGTTATTGTAATTATTGGTATTGTGAAAAAATTTTGACACATGCATAAACTATATGTTTTTTTATAATCAAACCATTTCATTTTATTATAAAGAGCAATCTACCGATGCAATATTCACAAAATTATTCATTGACATTGATTGAAAATAATTGAATTGGTTAGGTAATTCTTATATATAGATCGTGTTTCTGGTATTTAGTAGCTTTACTATGCCACCACATTAAAAAATTACTCAGTTTGATTCGGGTAATCTGTTGGTCTTGTTGGCGATTTTCGTCTTAATTAATGCTATTGGATAACATATTTAAATTTACTTGAGTGAGAATGGACAGTACTACAGTAGTGTGTTGCGGAAAGGCTGTTAGTAAAAACATATAACGGTTACATTTTACAAAAGAAAGGTTTAAGTTAATTATACTATCTATTACTGCTTAAAAATACTAAACATAATAAAAATAATTGTAACTTTAAGTTAATGGAACTGTCTATTTCAATTAATAATACTATCTATTAATGTATTTAAGAATATATAATTACAGTTATAATTAACAGTTATTTTCGAAATATATAAAATCCTCAGTGACTGCTGCTTTCATTATTAGAACTAGCAGAAATTATAAAAGACTTTTTAAATCGTTCAGTCTTACATTTAGGAATTTTAAAAGTTCTCGAAGTTTTCAGGGAATACGCTATGTCAGTATTCGTGTGTGGTAGGAGTGTGTGCAATTTGTTATTTTTATCTTCCATTATTTCTTTGAAGAGTTTGTCGCAAGCAATTTGACGTCTCTCTTCAAGAGTTAGAAGCTTAGAATGGGAGAGCGCTTCGGCATATGATTTGGTGGGAAATATGAATTCGTTCATTGTCTTTACACAGATATATGGGAATTCCATAATGAAAGACGGGAGATGCGTATTCGACAACTGGTCGGATACAAGTGCAGTAGAAACACATCGTCTCAGTGGTAGAAACTTTGGCACGTTTCAATTGTCGCAAAAAGTACAATCTCTTGGATGCCTTTTTAACAGTCCTATCAATATGACTATTCCACTTAAGGTCGCTGCTGATAGTCAAACCCAAAACTTTACTTTGGAAGACCAAGTCTACCTGTTTACCGTTGATTGTCACTAGGGGAGACTGCTGGTAATTAGTGTTGTATCTGCTAAATTGTATTCGCATCTCTTTATATTTGTCCTCGTTGAGGATAAATTTAAGGGTGTTGGATTGGTTTTGGATATCATCGACCTCAGATTGAATATTACTATCCCCTCCTCTGGGTATTACCTCGGCTAAAGTCGTATCGTCCACGTATTTCCAGAGGTTGTTACTGACTGTGTTGAGGTTATTGATCGTAAGATTGTATAACCAAGGACCGAGTTTGGTTCCATGGTGTACACCTACCGGGACTAGGGACCATTCTGAATAGCAGTCATTGGCCAACTTTACTCTTTGTTGAAAAAAATCTCTTACCCAAACAATCTCTTACCCAATGTGATTAGAAGCGAACTTTCTCTAAGCCTCATTTAAATGTAATAATTTTCTTTTTAGTAACGACCAGAAGGCTTTTTTTAAAAAAAATTATTAAATTGTAACAACGTTTCGGAGTTTACTCCATCATCAGGTTATATAAATGTAACGTATAAATGTGCGTATAAATGTAACCTGATGATGGAGTAAACTCCGAAACGTTGTTACAATTTAATAATTTTTTTTTAAAAAAGCCTTCTGGTCGTTACTAAAAAGAAAAAAATCTCTTACCCAATTTATAACACTCGGCGGAACGTCCAGAGAGTGGAGCTTGGTCATAAGTAACTGATGATCGATGAGATTAAATGCTTTCCTAAATTAAGTACAATAGAACAAGTCTAACTAAGGCCCCGTTGCCATCAGTAGCTTTAGCAACATTGTGGACTATGCTAATAAGAGCTTGCGTGGTAGATGATTTCGGCACTGTTCCATATTGGTTAGGATCCACCACTTTGAGAATCGTCGGTTTAATGAACTGTTCAACTACCACTTCCACGGCTAGTTTTGAGACTATTGGTGTTAACGAAACGGGCCTTAATTTAAATCCTTGTTTACAGTTCGTACAGGCTTCTGTTTTGGAATGGGAATTACATCTGCCAACTTCGAGATACTCGAGATAAGAAGAATTGAGAATCTTGAACACGGGACTTGCTAGTACATCGGCATTCTCTTTGAGAAGCCAACCAGGAATAGTGTCACGGCCATGAGCCTTCGTAGGTACTATACTGGATAATTTCGCGAAAATATACGATTCTGTGGTGGTAATTGTAGATGGTAATTGGTTACTAATGCCGGACACGTTTAAGCCTTGGAAGTGGTCAGAATTTAGAGGTTGGAACGTGTTCATTGGTTCTAGGAAGGTTTGATTTATGGTATTCGCCAAGTGTGAAAGAGATGCGTTACCCTCGTTGGTTTCATTAGTTTCATCACCAGTGGATGACAGGCTTTCAAGATGTCGAAGATCATACTTGTGGTTGACTGGATCCATTCCACACAGGTACTTAACAGATTTCCACTACTGTTTGGGATTGGGCTTTAAGTTGACTGACTTTTGATTCATAGTATTTACTCCGGCATTGTTTTCGTTCCCTATTGACGCGGTTACGAAGACTTTTAAATCACTGGTCATGTCCTTTCGCTAATTCTTTTTGACGTTGCTGAATTAAGGATTTCAAATGTTGGATCATCCATGGTGGGTCATCGAGCCATTTCTTTACAGTTTTTGTGGGAAGGAGAATGTCCATCCCAAACCGAATAATTGATTCAAAGGCAGACCATTTTTCATCACATGACGAAAATTTAGCCAAGTTAGTTAGAATTAGATCAAGGGTTCTCCTTCCACGAGTCTGGAATTTAACCAATTGTTTTAGACTGAAGTGGTTATTTAGACGATGACATTAAGATTATTAAAGTCTCCAAGTAGAATAAGACCACAATTGTAATAAGTTGATTCGATAAGGGACAATTGTGCAGTTAGGAAGTCAATCATATTTCTATCATTTGCTGAGGGTGGATGGTAAATTGAACCAATGATAATGCGAGATAGGCCCCTCGGCAATTTGTGAGGACGAGCTTTAACCCACAAGACTTCGAACTGATCATTATGGTATTGACTGAGAATTTCGAATGGGATTGACTCCTTTACATAAAGGCAAGCTCCTCCATGTTGGCCAATTAGGCGATCTCTTCTTACAACATTATATGCCGGAATCTGTATGACGTTATCATGTACAAAGTCAGTCAGCCACGTCTCAGTAAAGCACGCGAGATCAACGTCAGTTTGTAACACCAAGTGACAAACTTCATCGATCTTGGGTGCCAAAGACATTGTATTTGATAGTATAAGACTTGGAACAGGTTCGCTAATATTCGGAATAGACGATTGTTCAGCTGAGACATATTCAGCAGAAGGTAGATTTGCTGGGGACTCATTTGTCACATGAACGTTTGAGGGGTTTGAACCTAGGTCAACATTATTTAGCGTATTGTTACGGTGAACGTTATTGTTTAATACACTGGAGGTCTGGTTGTTTGTATCGACATCATTTGAGGTGGATACGGGAGCGGCCGAAGAGGGGGGTAAAACATTGGAAACTTCATCGGGGTAAAAAAAATTGGTTGATAGGAAAGGGGAGTTTGATTATGAACATAGGGGGACCCAACATATGGGGGCGAGTAGGCACCAATAGGAATTTGTTGGAATTGAGAGCGACACCTTGGGGATTGAACCTCATTGTGCAAGAAGTCGCACCTAGAACCCTTTAAACAATATCCCCTCTTTCTTAGGAAGGGGCACGGAACCAAATTCTTGGGCTGCAGTTGAGATAAACGATTAGCCGACGAGACACAATTCTCGTGTTGCATAACTTTTCTAGGTAAACTTGAATTACCGTTTGGCCTGTCAAGAATGCTCTTGTCTGCCAAACTATCCCTACCATTGTTACGCCGCAAAAGGGGTTACAACAAACAAACAAAAAATGTATTCACACTAGAAGTTACAATACGAGCATACATAGAGTTTGAGCAAACAACAATAATAGTGACAGGAAACCTGAAATAACTTTAAAGCTAAACTAGTCAGGTTTCCTATAATATTTGAATATAAAATTTAGATGAGGAATCTAAACAAGGTGTAACTACACTACGTAACTCACACACAAAAGGAAAGCATGCAACCACAAGAATCAAATTAAAAAAAGAAAAAAAACGATGCAGATCAAGTCGTTTCATATAATTTAAGATAAGATTCCTTTAACTGTCATTGATTGTTAAATCGACAGTGTTAAGGGTAGGCAATTTAACATTAATTAATTGTTCGCAGTCGTGAGATTTGTCACTCGGGCTAACAGCATGTAATGACCCTTGGGGGCTATTGTTTCCGTCACTATGCGTATTGTGGATTACTTCTTGATGCATCAAAAATTCCATAGAAAATCATTTAGATTTGAGAACCATATTTTCATCATTAATTTTGCAAATTAACTCATTTTGGCGTCGAATAACAACCTCCATATCATTTTCTTTTGTTTTTAAAGTTTTAATTTCTAACTTGATCTCCTCTAAGGGAGAGGCGCTGACAAGCAGTCGAGACTCTAAAACTGCCATGTCAAGTTTTATTCCCTCCAATTCTGCTTTGGTAACGTTGCTACCACAAGTACAATTATAACAACATACCTTGAAACCATTGAGACGCTCATTCTTGTTTGCACAAACTTTTGCAGTCGATTTTACCGCTAGTTCGTTAGATTTTAGATCGTTATCTTGAGATTTGACATCGTGTACACTTTGTGTCGCTTTATCCGCTGTATTTGAAATTACTAATGCATCCCCAGTACACGAGTCGTCAAGAGCAATAACTTCAGACTGCATTTCATTGTTTTCGTCAATTTCATACGTGTTGATTAGGCTTTGGAATAACAACTCAAGGTAGTGTTCTTCATTATCGACTTGGATTACAATCTTCTTGGAGCTTACGCCATACCATTTAATTAAGAAGTCCGATTGCTCGGAACGAAAGACTTTCGCCTCGCCACCAGGGGACGTCCAAGAGCCATGTAGCTTCAAATGTTGTTCTACAAAGCTCTTCAATTCAAGCAAAGACCAACTCCAACGATATGTTTTGCAGTCGTATGATAGCTTATTAGTACTCATCGTCTTAATATAGCTAGTAATTAAAAACTAAGACCCAAATTGAAACGAAAATTGAAGAGCCCTAGGAAAGACGTCTGAACACGATAATTAGATCATTAGAGACGGAAACTCCCTTTCTCTTAGTATGCGCGCGTTATATGCGTATGTTAAAACTGAATTAGATTGCAAATGTCACACAATGCTGTTGTAAAACATTACGTCCTACAACCTACTAAGCTGTTTGCATCTTCTTTGTTTTTCTTGATGAACTGACTAGAATGCTGATTGCACAAATTGGATTGGCGAAAAATCATTCGTGATAAAGGCGTGCATGATTAACAACGAAACACGAGTGTTTGAAGACGAAATTGGCTCATACAATGTACAGAGTCGTAATGAAGTTTTTTATTATTATTATTAATCAAAATCTTTACACACGGTAGCCTATTCAGTAACTATTAAGAGCGACTGTCCGTAAAAATCGAGCAAACAGTGGCAATAGACGAAAAATAGATTTCTTTCATATTTTGCTTAAATTTAGGTAATACCTAGTTATAAATGGTGTTTGGGTTAGATATTCAATATTTGGTCGATAAACGTACAAATATCAGAAATCAAGAATTTGTCTCCGGAAGGCTATAATTAGCTGCAGAC
>CACRXK020013830.1:0-13630 GCA_902702795.2 Paramuricea clavata
AGATAAAAGGGCCCACAGCAATTGTCATATGCTGTTGTGGTGACCCTGCCCTAGTTGGCAAAGCTAAATAAATAAATAAATAAATAAATAAACATTCTCTCGCCAAAGCCCAGTCCTACCAGACTTTCAACCAAAATTTGGTGCTTTTGTTCGTATTTTCATTTAGATATTTTGCTTTAAGTTCTACTAGGGCAATATCATTTGTGTTTAAATACCTTTCCGCCATTTTGTTGTTTTGGGAAAGTCATTAATTGTACTGCGGTACAAATAATGAAATAATTGTACTCCTCTCAACCAATCAACATTTTGTCATGCTAATAATAATATTTATAATTGAAAATTTATGGTACGCGAGTGTTGATTAGTCGAGTGTTTCTATAACCCTAGATTTTTTGGCCTCTAACTTGATTGAACTATAATATTAAAAGGTTTTGTAGATGGAAAATTCAAGTGTAAATTTTTATATGTACATTTAACAGTTGTTTTTCAATGTTACATGTTTGCGACGAAAAGTGTTCAAGACCTAAAATCTTTTTGGCGTTCCGGGCAACCAGACAAGTGAAATTTATGTAATTTAGTTAATGTAAATGGAAATTTAATCTACACAAGAAGAACGAAATCCATTACGATAGCTCGAAAGAGCATCTTAAAATGAGTAAATTTATATATTTCACAAATTGAATAAACCATAATTGAACACTTTTTGCAACTCTGCTTGGCGGACTGCAAACAGTGAAGTAAACAAATACCTGTTGTGAAATAGTCCATGGTATTAAGTCCCCAGACGCTCTCTTGCCACGAGCTAAACTGCTCATTATTGAAGACTTTGATATTTCACCTTCCAAACAAACCTTAAAAAAGAACCAGATGCTTTGCTAATGCTTCAGGAAAGGGTAACGCATTCAAGGCTTTAGATTAACAACTATAGTCAGATCTACCCGCTATCACCATACATAGAGGCAGTTCAAGCGATATCCCAAGATATGAATCCCACAGAGATTTATTCATGGAAGTGCTCACATTTACACTATATACCGGATAGCTTTCAGTAGCGGTGCGAAAAAGCACCTATCCGATACGGAATGTACAACTTTCAGAAGCTGAGCGAAACAACATCTCTCCGTTGCAATATTCCTCTGAAAATAGCGTTCCTAAAAGGTACGGATAGGTGTTTTTTTTACGTCGCTACGGAAATCTATCCGGTACAGTGTTGTGTCGGTGAGATATCGTCGGTGGAAATAAGGAGATTTTGTCGGCGGGGATGTCGTTGTCGGGGATATTGTCGGGGGCGATTTTGTCGTCTGGGATGTCTTCGGGGATATTGTCGGTGGGAATTATGACGGCGGGTTATTGTCGGCGGGGATATCGTCGTCCGTGATATTGTCGGTAGGGATATTGTCGGTGGGGATTTTGTCGGAGGGCACATTGTCGGGGGAGATTTGTGATGTGGGCTTTTGTGATGTGGGCTTTTGCCATGAATTCACCCATTTCATATCATGCGACGTAGCTATAACTCCGTTCTCAAGCAAAGCTTTGTCTTTTCTTTTTGAATACGAATGACATTGTCACATGGTTAGGAATATATACATACATTCACGTCTGATAAATCCATATCTCTCTGATACAAAAATATATAAGCAGTAATTTTTTACCTGAATAACACAAAATACTTCAGGCAATGTTTTCTTGGCAGGATCAACAGGACCAAGTAAACAGAATATATGATGAGCTGGAGCGTCTGATAGCAACTGAAGGTCATTAGGAGTGTTCTATATAAGGAATATTATATTATTATATTATTATACATTATTCAGCTCATTCCCCCAACGGGGCTTGTCAGAGCCAGATTACATCAAGTATTGCGCGTGCTTATATTACCTAGTTAGCTTAGATTATTTATCTTTACAACAAAGAGATATTACTTTCCTAACTATGTTTATCCTAACCCATCCTCTCAACTCTCTCTGTGGGAGGAAAACCGGAATGCCCGAAGAAAACCCACGATTTTTGGCAGAGCGTTAACAGACTCTTTTCACATGACAGCTTAGTCAGTGAATGTTTATAGGGAGAAATTTTCATCCCCGTAAGCGTGATCTCGCCTTTTATAAGTGAGATCTCGGGAACCAAGCTAGCCCGGTTGTCCATATAAACGCAACGTAATTTTAACTGACTACACGGCGAGATCTCGCTTACCAGGTTGTCTCACTAAGAGGGTCAGTCCGGCTTCAATATAAACAACCTTTGTATCATATAATTTATTAGTTTTCTCATTACAACGTTGTATCTTACCTTGTAATGCGAGGAAACATAAAGTGACATAATTCTCTGAAGAAAAACTTCCGATGCTTTATGATAAGAAAAGAGTGTATCTCTATTCACGTAATATCTAAGAATTATGTCAAGAAATATTCACTGGAAGAGAAATTGACAATAAACGAAGAGGAAGCCGAAACAATTTGTGTATACGTAGTAGGATGGTTTCGAGTGCAATTTGGATAAAATATGCACGAACGAGTCTGATTGACGAGTGCTATTTGATGTCTTTGAAAAACTCACGACTTTCACGCTAACCTATAGAATTAAGCCAATCAACTTTTAAATAAGCGGCCTCGGGTTCTCTGTTTTTCTCCCTCACCAAAAACTTGTTGGCCGCGCGTTCCATGAAATCACAGTTATTTTAATAAATGGTCTGGAGACTCGATGAAAGGACAATATAACTCATTAACTATGTTATCGTCCAGTTTTATGCAAGAATTTGGTCCTATCTCGTCACGTGTGTATTGTATTTTCGCTCAAATAACCAATAACAAGTTTGTGGTTGAGGTATCCATCCATAACTTGAACAAATGCTCAATTTAAACATTGCTATTGGTTGTACGGGAAAAAATACAATACACACGTGACGAGATGCCAAACTCTTGCATAAACCGAAACCAACATAGTTAATGACGACCATTTAGTCGCGAACACTACTCTGAATACAAGACACGTTCGCGACAGTTACGACTATATGGAAAGCAGGCTTTACAATATGTTAATATGCAAGTGTATAAAATGAATTACTATCGCTGTTATCAAAGGATACAGGTCACATGTATCAGGTAGCGGGCAACCAGATGAAAATCTTGGTACAACAGTAGCATCAAGGCACAGCAAATGATTTAACCATTCTTCTACTGCATCACCAGGCGAGTATCGAATTGACTCATTCAGTGAGATCTCGGATAAAATACGGCTTGCTGAACTTCCGGTGTTTGCGTCATTTCCGCTTTTGCTTTCACCATCGGTACCAGTTCCCAAGCCGGAACTTTGCACACGCAACTGACTTATCAACTTCAATGACAACGACCTGCCCGTTCCTTCGTATCTGAATTAACAAAGCAACTATTAGGGGCCTTGAACGGTCTGTGAGGGTGCGTATACATGTGAGGAAGAGTCAAATTCAAGGACTTTTCAAGGACATTCAAGGTCATGTATCAGCAAATTCAAGGACTAAATACTGAAAAAAATGGGTTAGAAATCAGTAAAATCTGATGTTGAATTGTTCAAAACGGAACTTTAATGAGTTCCAAACATCTTTTTCACATAATGAACACGCAAAATCAATTCAACAAAATGTCCGTTTTTGAGTGTCAAACAATTTCAGAAAATATCCGAAAACTAAAGCACGAAAAGTACTTCTTTACAAAATTCACGCACACTGAAGACCTTGAATTTTCGTTTTCAAATTCAAGGACTTTCAAGTTTTGTACGAAACCTGGTCTGTGCCAGTGAAGGTATTGTCAATTATAAGAAAGCTTCAGATTGATGCGGATACAACTACCTGAAAAATACAAGGAGAACTTCAACGTTTCGAGTTAGTTCCGGACGAAGGGCCTTTGCTCGAAACGTAGAAGTTCTCCTTGTATTTTTCAGGTAGTTATATCCATAGCAACCTAAAGCTTTCTTATTATGGGCCCGTTCATACAAGCCCAGCTAACCTAGCCTGAGTATCAGGGCCGCTTTTCCCTACATTAAATTCGGGTCGGTGGAAGAGAAGAGGGTCAGACCAAATCCCTGGCTGGCCGCAAGTCAAAAAGCCAAAATCCGGCGTTTCACCTAATTGGTCTCTTAAACAAAAAAAGTTAATCTGTCTTTTGATTGGTTAGTGCTAATTAGACTATAGTATTGTTCATCATAAAGTATATTTAGCACTTAGTACTTACTATTAAAGTGCCTATATCATGATTTTGGAGTTTGCATATCTCGAAAGTTTAGGGTATTTTAAGACACTTGGATTTATTAGCTCTTACAGTTACCGGACATGACGTCAAAAGGAGAATTGCAAATCAGTTTTCTTTTGTATCATTGCAACAAAACTCTCCTTTTGACGTCATGTCCGGTAACTTTAAGAGCTAATAAATCCATCAAGATGAAATTTTTCAATAACAAAATATATTGCAAAATGTCTTAAAATACCCTAAACTTCCGAGATATGCAAACTCCAAAACCATGTTATAGGCATTTTAATTACAATTAGATGCTTGTTGCTGTTGTTTTTGTGTGGAATTCTCCTGGAACATTTTGATTCGATACCATATTATATAAATTTTATTGTGGTTGGAGACCGTATTAAGGTTTGTGTCTGGCCCTATATGTAAAACAGAGCCTGATACTCAGGCTAATGCACAACAAAATCTAAACTTTACTTACCCGTTAATGGTTGAGGATAAGAAAACGAGATATGGTCCAAGTAAACTTTTGACCAGCGGTAATGGAATGGCAGCTGCTTCGTCAACAACAACTAACTCTGCCTGGCCGAGCTTTTGAGCATCTCCCGGATGAATGTACTGTAAATATTTGAAGAAAAAATTCTTAAGAAAATTCAAAGGCGCTGTTCAGTACAAGGTGCAACTCTTTAAAGTGACAGCCAAGTCCGTTCTGCTCACGTGTTTACATATTTTGTTTTAAACAATAGATAATTCCGGTCAGTGAGCCCAAACATTAGCTTATAATGCATTCAGAACACATGACGAAAGACAAAATTAATCTGCTATAAAGAGAAATCACTCGTTGCAATTGTTATGGAGTTTACGCTTGTCAGGGTTCATACATGTGAGGATGAGCCAAATTCAACGACTTTTCAAGGACATTCAAGGCCATGTATCAGCAAATTCAAGGACTAAATACTGAAGAAAAGGGGTTAGCAATAAGTAAAAACGTTGAATTTTTCAAAACGCAACTTTAATGAGTTTCAAACAGCTCTGTCAGCTATGAACATGCAAAATCAATTCAACAAAATGTCCGTTTTGAATGTCAAACAATTTCAGAAAATATCCGAAAACTAAAGCGAGAAAAATTTGAGGACTTCCAAGTACTTCTTTACAAAATCAAGGACATTCAAGACCTTGAATTTTGTTTTCAAATCCAAGGACATTCAAGGACTTTCAAGTTTTGTACGAACCCTGGCTTGTATAAGCCGGCGACATGAGAACGACGGCTAAACAAGTCTTTTGACATAAATGATTGCATTGAAATCCTGTCTTGTATTTACTTTCGTATGAAATTAACACAGTTTGGAAAGGTTAAAGCAGAGCATTACCCTTCAGAGCAATTTTGATCACCTCAATTAGAAAAACAACCTGTCACGGATTGAAAGGCTAGACTACTACACAAAACGTGAAAATATGTATTTTGATGAAAATATTTATTTATGTGCTATATGATTAATGCCATTGTATTGATTGCCATTGTATTGACAGCCGTCGTCTTCGCGTTGTCGACTTTCCTGAGTAAGTCGTATCTTGCAATTTGTATTGTCCTTACCTGTATCGTCTGTCTATGTTCTCTGAAGACGTTAACACGAACAACAGCTTTGTTGAACTCAGGATTTGTCGACTGTACCAGTTCATAGTCCAAGTGTTCCTGAAAGTAACATTTATACTGAGATTTGAAACATATCACAATATAGCAACACTAATTGGTCGAGAAGCATATTTCGGACAGGCCAAACTGCGGCACGGTTAGAAATTGTGGCCACAAGTTGAGAGCTAAGATGAAGTAGCTCATCTTAACTGAACATGCGTAGAATGTACATGCTGACGTGTATTGAATATTAATGAGGAGAACTGGAAGGCGAAGTGATTATCGGGGGATATTCACCGAGACGAAGTCGAGGTGAATATTCTACGACAATCACCTAGGCGAATAATTGTTTTATTCAAGTCTTTTGTGTTTTCTTGGACTGAATTAATTTTAATTTCGCTTATTTCTTTATCAGTAACAAATTTCGATTTTGTTTTATTCACTTGTAGGTGAATAATGAATATAACAGCTCAATACATCAAATTTGACCAATCAAAGGCCAAAGAAAAATACCAGGTCACTCAAGCATGATTAAGAACCATCTATAGACTTACAATATGAGTCGTATTTCGCAACAAATAAGTTGAAATAAAGCAAAACAACTACAATACTTCTCTACCTGATAATCCAGAGCGTCAAATCCTTTAAACACAAACTCAAACAACGTGTGCAGATTCTCTGGACTTGGAGACGTCACAAAGATATTAGAGTATCTAAACAAAGTAAATAAAACGTCTTGGAAATTGATCAACACTGCAATTAACTTTAAAATATGGACATGATATTAAATCACGACATTCACTGTCCAACTATTCTTATTTGCGAGCTTTCGGCTATCAGACCTACTGTACTGTAAAGCCTAGCCTACACCGTAGACCCAGGCAGAAACACGTTTCGTGAGGATAGATAGATAGAAAACTTTATTTACCCACGCTAACCCCGTCAACCGAAGCTGATTTCCACAGGGGGCGTGTATAAAAGAAATTACAGAAGTATATTAAACTTTAGAATAATTATTTACAAAATATTAGAAATAGTATTAAACAGTCAGGTACAGTAAGTATTGGGAATATAAAAATCTATTTACATTGTACATGTGTTGTCTAATTAAAAATGTGAGCGACAATTTTCTTTTGGAAACATGATAGAGATTTGCTCTCCCTAACTTCATTTGAAATAGAGTCCGAGAGCTTAGCACCACCATACATAAAACTCTTTTTCATATTATTGGTGCGAGGTTGTTGAAATATTTCGAAGTTTATAATTTGTTATATTATTCTTATACGTGAAGAGGTTTGTGAGAGACTCAGGGCCTATTTTGTTTAAACTTTTGTGCATCATTCATGCTTTTGCCTTTTTTCTTATCATATCAAATGACTCCCAGCCTATAAGGCATTTAAAGCAATAGAATGATCTACATATTGCTCAAATTTGAAATAATTCGAGCAGCTCTGTTTTCTAGTTTTTGTAGTCGTTTAGATCGTGTTTCACCGAATACAGTACATCCCAACGAAGAGATGATGATCAACTCGAAGAGATGATCAACTCGAAAGCTTCTGGCTACTTTGATCACTGCGCACGATAATTTATTTGTAATCATTGTAACTTAGTAGTTCTTTTTGTGTAGTACAGTAACTGTGCATGTATCTGTCGTATTAATATGTACTGTATATGTAATAATAATTGTGGAAATTTGAATAAATTTTAAAGTCTGCATTCTTTTCGTAAACTGGAAATCAGTCAAAGTATAGCCAGTTACGTTTAGTTTAGTTTAGTTTAGTTTAGTTTATATACTAGCCTTATAACAAATCTCATTATTCTAGCAATTGCTTCTCCTTCATAATACTATTTTTTACTGGTTTTAGTGTAGCAAAATCATCATGAAAATCTTACCCAAACGCGATAGCAGCGGCCATTGCAAGACCTAATGCTGCAGATTTGCCTCGACCTCGTGCCGCAGTCAAAGCAACAGTTGTTCTCAATGTCTTCTCAGATATTGCTTCGATAAACTTTAACACAGCTTTGGCCTGAAAAACGAAATATCAAACATTGTTGAAGGTTTGGTTTTTCTTTGTACGCGCAGTAGGTTGGCATGATGGTATAACCGGAGAAGATCATCCAGATACTACAGCCCACTGTTACTGTAGGGAACAATGAAAATAACTCCGACTATGGCTCGAGTTATTAGATATTGTATTTGCAGTATACGCCTATAGGAGGACCATAATATTCTTCTTTTTTTTTTAACGTACACTACCAGGGGATCTCGGAACTCGGAAAAGGCCTGGCACTAGTTGTAAAATAGAAATCCATTTCTTGTTTCACATTACTCAATATCTCATCAACGGCATTAGATTTCTATTTCAATTTTGTCCCAGACATTCATTTCCCTGTGCAAGACACAGACACAAAGTTTCAAAGAGTTTCATAAAAGAATCAGGGCGTGACAAGTGATTACAGGTACGAAACCGGATTTCTATTCTGTTGCTTGTCCCAGTCCTTTTGCTCACCGTCAGATCACCTGGTATTTAACAATTAGATTACGAGCTCGAGATTTCTATATGAGGTGATGGTTGATGAGGGCGAAGATCGAATAAACTATCACCTCATATAAATCAAAAGCGAGTAATCTAATTGTTTCAGTAGAATCAGAGATCAAACATAAAATATTCCACAAAATTCCATAAAATATTACCACCATTTTTTTTAATGTGCCAGGACAATGATTGTTTCGCCAGCCAATCAAATTACAGCATTTGCAATAGTATACTATTATGATTCTACTAAACATATGTATATACTCAGAGGTGGAAAAAAATAGGCAAGCACGTGAGCACTGCTCACAGGAAATGTTAAACAGCTGCAGGAAATTTGTTTGAATGAAGGTTTGCTATTGAAATTGCCATGTCCCACTATGGGCGCAACAACATATGGTTGACAGACATTATTTCTTGAATTTAAAAAGAGATTTAGCACAAAAATACTCCATTGGTCTGCAGGAAATTTTTGTCCCCAGGTTGTGCTCCCAAGAAAATTATTTTTCCTGCCCTGTACAGTATATACTTTAAGTAAAGCGACGCACGGCTTCGGAATTTCCTTTCCAGCCATTCCGGGGAAAGCGTTTAACCGTGCAGGATAATCTCGAACAGCCCAGTGGCATAACGGAGGAAGAGGGGTCCCATAGGCATATTTGGTGTGGGGGCCCACTGTTGACTGTTCTCATTGTTTGACTGAGATATTATATTTATGTATATTGAATATTATTGAATGTTCTGGAAAATTCCGTGTCTATTACAATAACAATAACAGTCCCCAACACATATAACTTCTAATAAGAACAACTTTTGTTTTATTTGAGATGGAATTAAAAAATCAGCTACGTTTGTCGATGGAGGCTTCATTATTTAGCATTATTAATTTTGCATTTTCCCATTGATTCGTAACCTACATTTACGTTTTCTAATTTTATAAGCAATAGGCCGTGGCTGGTGGGGCCCCTAACTGTCGGGGGCCCTTAAGCCCTGGGCAAACTAGGAAACATTGTTTCCTGCCAATGCTTCGCCATGTTTCCCAGAGTGGGCAAACACTAGGAAACATTAGTGAGAAACACAGGGAAACATCAAATGTTTCTGGATTTGCTAGGAAACATTTTTGCTTCTCGGGAAGCAAATTTGTTTCCGCAATAATGTTTCCACGGGTGGGCAAACAGGGAAACTTTGAGGAAACATCGAGAATCACAAATGTTTCGACAACAATGTTTCCTAGTTTGCCCAGGGATTTAGTTTTTGAACTAACCCTACCTAATGAGGGTTACGTCACTGGAACAGTCTCTGCAAGTCGGGAGGTTTTACTAGTGACCGTTCAATCTACTGTAGAATTGAACTTTGAAACTCAACACGTCATCGAAATCTTAAGTCAGTAAAATTGAAGTTATTCGGGTTGAATTTGCGATATGGAAATATTTTTCCTGTGGGTAACTAACAGACAGCATTCGTTTCACAGACACAGTACAAGAAAAACCATGAACAAGAACGTGAACACACATGTTATGTACCATGCATCCTTAACTCACTGCAGTCCTATCTGTTTAGACCAGAGACTCACTGCAGTCCTATCTGTTTAGACCATGAGGGGTAATGCCTCATTAGTATGAACATACCTGATCAAGAGTTCTGCAACAGTTGACGATAACTCCAACGGGAGGAGTATCTTCTAGCGATGACTTCAGTTCTCGAAGTTCAACTTCATTTGGACTAACCGATTCCTCCTGGATGATAGTATCATAATTTATACAATATTTAAAAACTTAATTCAATTGGGCAGCTGAGCAGCCTTTGAAATTAAGAATTTGTACGACGGCCAAAAACTGCCGTGCTAATTCGTCATAGTGCATGAGTTTGGAAAACACAACGGCGGTATCAAAGGAGACGTGCTCATAAACAACGAAAAAGGTGACTACAGTACACTGTTAACAAATTCACGACAGCAAAAAACTAAGGTGACTTGATACTTGTGATTCTCTTAGCAATTGCCAAATGCAGCCACGAATTTCAAAGGCTGCACTGTGATATTATTTTTGTTCTGACGATAAAAAGAAAGTATCTGGTACTGTACTTTACTCATGGGTGCAAGCGGTGTTATCTTGAGTGACTGAGACGAGATTGGTAAGACGTTGAGACGATCATCGATCACCATACATTGCTTGCACGAGCTCAACGACAGAATAAATCTGGAAAAGAAACAAAGATGAAATCGTGAACAAACAAAGGAATAACTGACAAGACTGACAAAGATTAATAAGAATGAAGCGGTTTTGGTTAAATTCGAAAACGACGTTTTTAAAACTGGTTGTTGCTTTTCGGAGGAAACTACACGACCGAGAAAAGGGTCAATATTATTTCCCCATATTTATGTTTGCGACATGAAAAATTATTTTCTTCCACTTTGCAATGGATTTTCACTAGCATTTGTTTATTCGTTACTGTTGTTATAATACTATTATTATAATACAGGTTTTAAAAATATTCACGATTTTGATCCGTATTTTTGGACAATTATTACTTGTTGAAAAACAAAAGGTATCTTATTGATGTAAAACAATATTGAAAGAGTTTGAATTTAAACAAGTTACACAACTATGTATACCATTGCCATGAACAACAACGACATTTCAAGATGTCGGATATTTTGCCTTTAAAGCAATTTAACTCGAAAACGACATCGGTGACCCCAAAATTTTACTTCATCAAATTATTTCTCTTCGTGTACTCAAGCAATTATCTTGACAATTTAAAAAAAAATCTGTTGAGTAAAAATTTTTTTGACACAACCGAATTTTGTTCTAAATCCGGCGATAATCCCTTTTTAATACGAAAATACATGCAGTAAAAATTTTACAACGCTTGACGATAACGGTGTTTGTTTTTTTAATATAGAAACATTAAGATTGACGTTCACAGCAGACGCCTAACCACCAACGGCAAACTTCAAACCATATTTTGAGATAAACCGTTAGCCATTCGAAGAACTTACCTTACCTGCGGTTGCTGTAAACGTCAATGGAGAATTCAACATTGTTGTTGTTGTGACTTTATTTAAGCAGGGTGGCCCATTCAGCTGTTAAGCTGGTATCCATAGGGCCCCTGCATATTATTAGCTATAAATACACAAATTATGCAATCCTATATGTCTATTCCAAATTAATTCCAACATATTTACAGTTCAGATATATAATGTTGTTTAATTCCACTTTTAATTAATTAAAACTAGCTAAAGTTAGAGAATTCATAATTTCAGTTGGTAGCTCATTATAGTCTTTTGCACCTTGAAACCTTTCTTACCAAGTTCTCTATTTACTCTGAGTAATACAAAAATTTTCCTTACGTCTTGTACTAAAATTATGAATATTAACGTTTTTTGACAAAATAATTATCAAGATAAGTTGGTGCAATACCATTTAGAATTTGATAAATTAAAATACATCTATGAACTTTTCTCCTTGTCGAAAGATGGAGCCACTTGAGCGAAGGGAAGCAATTTTCTGTTCGATTATACGTTTAACAACAATACATGCCGCTCTATTTTGAAGTATTGCACGTTTGTAAGGGACCGGTCATAAAGTAACTGCTAGGGTGGGCTGGAGTGATTTGGGATGGGCCATGGAAAATTTTGGGCATTTTCGATGGGCCGCCAATTTTTTGGTATGTCCACGGTTGGGTCACCAAACAAAAACCCATGCATGTCTACTTCAAATAATATTTATAATAAAAGTAAACAAAACTATCCAAATTATCAAATGCAAATGTTGCTATTGAAGCCAGTACTTTGTTTATACAACAACAAGAAGTGGTCGAATCACAGCAAATACAACCAACCGGAGAGCAGCTCAGTATCAACGTCAAGCTTGGTGGAATTACGTATGTCAATACAGTGCCGTGCATATTTACAATGTTCATACCTGCAAGTTTTTTTTTATTATAAAAGTGTATTTTCCCAATTAAAGATTGGGTGGGTCATGAAAAATATTTTGTAAGATTAGATGGGCTTTGTTATTTTTATCTACATCCTAAGATGGGTCACCGAACGTATTGGCAAAGAGCCCACCCTAGTTACTTTATGACCAGTCCCTAACATCGCTCCCCAACTTATATCAGCATAGTCAAATATTGGTTGTTTACGGCAGACCACAAACGTCAAACCATATTTGAAGGTACGTTTTCGACAGCTACTGTATACTGCTCAATTTTAATGCATCCAAAATACGATTGGAAGTTGCCAGTTTTAAAACGAGTTCTAAAACCAATGAACCATACTGTATATTATATAGCATGTATAGTTACTGTACCTTTCATTAAAGCGTCCAACAACGTCCTGATGTGATTCAGTCCTGTATCGAGCATGAACATCCTGGAATAAGATGTGATACACATGATAAAACGTTTCATATGGCTAATTACAGTGGCAGACAAATTTCAAAATGAAATATCGAATAACTGATATAATTATTAAACATTGTAGTCACTATGTGTCTTCTGACTGGCCAGTAGCTTACAGCTAAATATGGAAATCACGCAACCTGCACATAACAAAGTTATCTGCTAGCAGATAACTGAGTTATGTGAAGGCTGAGCCCACGGTATGTAATTTTATAGCAAGCGGCAGTTTTAAATATACAAGCAGACCTTTTTGACATTGACAACCAAACGTTGTTTTGTGCGACAAATCATGGTTTGTCGAAAGAATCAATGAAAATGCAATGGATAATAAAACAGTTACGGAATTCGGTTTTTGTGATATCCTGAATTATCAAGGTCTCGGTAAATGTTATATAACGCTTACTGTACCTCAATCTTGATCATTCTGGATATCACAAAACCTCATTCAATAACTGTTTATAAAAATATCGGCCTAAAACTTCATCTAAACATTTCCCGAGCTGACCCACACTTTTAATCACGGGTCAGCTAGGGTGAATGTTTACATTGAAAAATATTCTTGTACGACTCTCTCCTTACCATCGTCATGGCATATAGTTGTTTTAGTGACGTCATAGTTCGTAATAAAACGACAATAATTCCACCACCTTCCACAGTCTCAACAGTTCGAGCTAGAAGATTTGGCGTCAGTGCTTCAAAATCCTGGCAACAGAAAATCACAAATACTGAGTTAAGCCCCGTTCAAGCGAGACAACATGTTGATGATACATTGTTGTACAGTAGGCAATATTATTGTTGGCATCATTTGAACACTATGTTGGGTAATCAGGAGGTGCAGGGGGGGGGGGGGG
>CACRXK020013831.1:2367-13629 GCA_902702795.2 Paramuricea clavata
GGTGTCAAAACTGGTCGTCCAAAAAATACCGTTAGTGTGGCAACCTATTTTTGTGGACGTGGTCAAAAAACAGGACGCTTAAAATCAATTGTCACATACTTATAATTCAGCTTCTTTTCAACAAATGCTATTAAAACATATGCAATCGATAAAGTAAACAGCAGCTGACATGTAACTTTTGATTTATTAAAAAAAAAACAAAGCTTGAGAGTTTTAAGAAAACATTTTCTTATGCTGTCCATGGCCGTCTACGGCTGGCTAAATGTCTGTCCCTCGGTCGTATGCGAGATGAATGCTTCCTAGCTGTTACTGGGCCTCTAGGAGGAACAGTTTAGAACTGAACGAGTTATCTAATATAATAAATAAACTATGTATGGGTAGTTTAGTTGAGGTTTTCCTTTGTAGTAACACTGGTCCATTTAATATGCAGTACAGGTATATACCCTTTACTGAAGAACCAGAACTGATGGACCACTGATTTACTTCAGTTTAATGTAAAGCTGTTTCATTAGGATTTCAACTCAATATCTCTGTGTATTTGTTATTTTTATGTGAAGAAAATACGAAGAGGTTTACAAAGAAGGGGTCCAAGAAGTTGCAAGTCTTCGTAAAGACCACGAGATGAGGGTAAGAGAATGTATGTAGTAATTGACCAACTGAGCACAATCTCCTGATATCAAGAGTATTGTTAACTCGACATACATAGGTATTATACATACAAGTACATGTATTTATATTATACTCATTAGTTTTGAGCTCGTGTTACGTAATACATAACCTCTTCTTAGGGGCTGTTTATATGGTCCCGCTTACCCGGGATTCAATGAAATGTGGAGTATTTTGAGCAATTGAAATACGTTTTTCAACCCTAAACAAAAGTTAGATAACTTTAAATATTGTTTAAACGAAATTATGAACGCACTAGAAGTTTTGTAGTGGAAGAAGACGATTAATAGAATTCAACAACATTTGTTTTTTGTCTAAAACATGGAATTTCATACAATTTGTAACAAGCAATTTTGTTAGATCATGAAGTGCGACTTATTTTAATTGCTCAAAATACTTCACACTTCATTGAATCCCGGGTAAGCGGCCCAGCCCCTTAGAGTAAGACGTCTTCGAGTAAGACGAATGCTGTATTTATTCATGTGTTTAAAATATATTTCTTCATTTAACAGATGAATGTGTTGAAGTTGGAACAACGAGAAGAAGTGATCGCATTGATAGAAAAACAACTGAAGGAACAACATGCTCTTGCAAAAGAAAGCATCCAGCCTGTACGTCTATTTTTGCATACATAAAGAACATATTTTTATCGCGCTATAAATCCTATAACTGAAAATTATAACGAGCGCAGTGCTATGTAACATCTAAACGGTTTGCTGCTTTGTTTTTGCGGCTGATTTAGGAATTTGACGAGTTGCGTGTCGTTATGGAACTGACAAAAACAAAACAAAGTAAAAAATTAGCTGAAGTTCATGAAAGGTAGGATTGTCGGATCGTCTATCTAGTCAGGCAGATATAGAAGGGGAAAAAGTTACCATATCGAGGGGTAATTCCATTTTCCCTTCATCTTGTGCCTTGAAGGCTAGTATGTGCATTAAATCTGAATGTTGGGTTTGCTGAGATTTTCAAGTGGTTTTTGAGTTATTGCTGTTCCGAATGTGAAAAATAAGCCAAAATCTCGCACAAATCCTGGTACTAGTCTGAAAACACGCTTTCAACAGCTCGTAACTCAAGAAGAACTTGCAAAACCCTGGTAACTGTTTAAATGTCTATATGTAGTTTTTTGCAAGCTTTCAAATGATGTAAGTCATTTTTGTTAGAAATATATTTGAAATTTCATATTTTTTAACTGCAATAGGGTTTAACACAAAATTCGAAGAAAAACGTGTCGGCAGGAGCCCACAAGAAATTTTAACTTCAGGGCACAATATGAAGGGAAAATGGCCTACATGTACTTATTGCATTGCTACTAACTCACCTCGTTTCTTTTGTGTCTTGCAGAAAAATCAACGACTTAAGAAAAAGTCAAGATATTTTTAATAGCACAGAACTAAAGGTAGTGTCGAAGGAAAAGAAATCTAAAGATGAAATACAAAGGTATCGTGTATTATATATAATATTGTGTAAATATTCGTATGACCTCAATGTTCCAATTTGTTTAATATTTTGCATTTTATCTTTCATAATTAGATTAAAACGCGAACAAAACAAAAGGCATATTGAACAGGCTGTAAAAGAGAGGCAAAAGGTCTGATGTATTGTTTTATTTTTAGTTCATGTTCAGAAAATGGTGGCTTACGTGGCCTTGTCAAGATGGCCGATTTAGTATTGTTTCAATACATATCTTCACTAATGATAGCCTGCTCGCAGACGTTGTATTTCTTACGCCAAGCGACAAAGAACTAATTTAGTTTTTCGTCGCTTGGCGTAAGAAATACGTCTGCGAGCGGGCTACACTATAATGAGAATTGATAAGAGATGGCAAACTAGGAATAGTTTCCGCGAGAGTTTTCTCAACTTTCATGTCCTGGTCAAACGCGAACAAGAGTTGCATGTGAGTTGACTGGATATTACCAGTTAAACGAACGAAAACTCTTGTTAACTCTCATCGCCTCTCATCAAAATCGAACCTGCAGCTCAAAGTTGATGAGAGTTTAGAATCGATCATAGAGTTGGCCGTCATGCAAATGCGAGTGAGATTTGCAACTCTTATTAACTCTCAGCCTCGCAAGAGAAATTGTCATCCTCATTTGATTGAGTATTAAAGTTGTGATATAACTCCGTCATTTTCAGGCAAACGAATTTCATGACAAAGAGATGAAACAATTGATGGAAAGTCATGATAAGCTCGTCGAGCAGTTGGAAGACGTCAAACAAAAAGTAGAGAAATTTTTGGGTTGATTTGGTTGGATTTGTTTGTCATTCGAGCGAGATGTCCAAAATTTTGATATTTAAAAGTTAAAATAACTGCAAGGATTAGAATTCTCAGCATTCCATGTTGCACCACTCTGAATTATTGTGATATACTTTTTCTCTTACTGTCGATGCAATGGAAGTGTTGATAAAATATTGCATCAATTCCTTTCCTGAAGTTGATCAATTCATTTGATAGAAAATTGATCAACTTCCTGTAACTTTTAGATGCGCCAATTAGATTTCGTTTCAGAACCGATTGACCAATAGGAAACGCACAGGAAGTAAAAAGAAATTTGAATTCGTATGAATTGATCAACTTGAGGAAATGAATTCATGCAATATTTTATCAACACTTCCATTGTATCGACATTGTCGTAACTGATAACACCGGTTGATACATTGTCTTTTACTTTCCCCTTTAGAGTGTCGAAGAATTAGTTCAGCTGTTTGAAAAGCGATGTCGACATATCCGCAATGGAGATCTTGAAATTCTCTACGCCACGCTCTACGCTGAAGAGCTGGAGGAGTCCAAGTTATGACGACACATGACGACATGTTACCATGACAACGACATGAGCCTGTCGCTAAAAGGCCAGCAGCGTAGCCTGGTATAAACTTGACAACCATAACGAAACATGGTATTCATATAGTAAGCAAAACTAATCGGTCGATTGCACACCACATAAATGGTCAGCATCATTTCGTATCTGGCCAAATCGTAATTGGGGGTAGCTACAATCCTGGCAAAAATTATCGTGGACACCGCGTGCGTCAAACAAAAATAGATGTATTTCTACAGAATTAATCCCCCATAAATTTTTACCCTCCTACCCCCAATTCAATGTTGGTAAATGAAACTTTTAAAATTTAAACGCCATTGAATAGGGGACAGGGGGGCGACAAATTTCATGAAAAAACGTCTCAATGTTAATATTGGCGTTAGAAAAGTTAGGTGTCCACATACTTTTTGCCAGGATTGTAGCTCAATATGCTATAAATGGGTTTCAGTCAGTTCTCTATGGGGATAGATATAATCAGCTTCAAATACATTGACATGCACGTATCACTTATGGGTGGGATTAGGCCAGCATTTGTTGAATATTAGTTTCTCATCTGACGCCCGCGTGCCTTTCAACATCGTATCCAAGGCATCTGCTTCAAATGTATAATTTCCCACGATTAAACCTGGTTTACACTACCAAAGTTTCTGTGATCATAGTAGGAATTTTGTGTCGGTAATTAAAAGATTTGCAAGAAATGTTTGAGGGAACTAGCTTAGTGTTAAACACCGAGTCCGTTCCCTCAAACATTTCTTACAAATCCTTCAAAACTTAGAATTTGCCCATGTAAAATTCCTACTGTGATCACAGAAACTTTGTTAGTGTAAACCAGGGATGTAGAACAGGGGGTTCAACCCCCTTGTTAGAAGCTCAAGGGGGGGGGGGGGGACTGAGCCCCCTTGTCAAAAATTTCATGCCGGGCTTGGGGGCTGACCTCCCAATATTTTTGCAGATTGCATATTTATAACCTGGAAAATTCTTTGCAAATGTAGTGTTGAAATGATGCGGTAATTATGTTAGTAATCTGTACTTGATTACTATGAGCATACTATCAGGTCATGTATATGGCTACAACATGAAATAGCTTCGGTATATCAGAATCTTTTATTGGAAGTTAAGTCCATTTGAAGTTAAGAGCCCCCTTGTTATCGTTTCAGTTCTACACCACTGTTCTACAGTCGTGTAGTTCAGTTCAGTTCCACAGCAAAGTCTGGTTCATAAATCTGATTTATATAAACCGTTCAGTTGATTTATAAATCAGGCTTTATAATTTCTTTATACTGTAGTTTCGGCAACAATTTCTTATTGTCTCATTGGAAAGAACCTTTAAAATCATCTTCGGAATCCTCTTAAAGATTTTTCATGTCTTGCATGATTCTTGCTATTTCAAATTTCGAACTGGATAAAAACATTTTAATTAAACAACTTTTGAAGTAATTTTATAAAGCTAAGCCCACTCCTGAACGATAGTTAAGAATTAATCCAAGATGGCAGAAAGCTCATTGCTTTCAGTCAAAATATTCAAGAGTTCAGCTTGATACGACAATTCTGTAAGAATATTTTGTAGATAATTTTAAACCTTATTTCAAATGAGACAATAAAAAAATTTCTTGCCATTGTCTATTAATTAAATGTGTATACATTTACCAAACACATGCAAGCCAAGCCGTGTGAGTATAGAGTAAATCAGTCTTTCCTTTTGACATGTGCTCCACTTTCTAGAGTAGAACCCACCCAGTATATGCATGCTATCAATAGGAAATTTATTAAAACAAACTGGATGTATACTTATTTGTAATCTATATTTATGTATGGTGTAAATATATACCCCTGTGGGACAAATATATACTCGCTCAACAAATCATAAACTGGAAGCTGATAGCGGAGGAAGAGAAAGAACAGTTGCTTAGAAAATTTATGGGTGGATTGCCAGCAAAGTGTTATTTGGCATCACCTTAGCATATATCTATACATGAACTTGCGTTTGGAGCTCGACAATTAACTGGCCTCTTTAGTTCGAGCGATGCACCGGAATTGCTGGATCGCAGCTTCGATTTTTGGCAGAGGTTCCGGATAGTTGCATTTTTCACAACTGTTCCTGGTTAGGTGTAATAAATGTATAAAAATTCCACTGGAAATTTCCATCTATAAAACTCTTCTACAATTAGTTGCATCGAATATAGATTATTTTACGGTGGCCCCAGGGCCGTAGCGAAGGGGGGTATTGGGGGGGTGGTTCACCCCCCCCCCCACACTTTTTTAGAATTAACATATTCGGAAAATCAGGTTGGTCATTCGGAAAATTACGGCAGGAATAGTATAACAAAATTTTAGTTGTTTAATTAAACAGAGAAAATATTATAAAATTGTATTGTCAGTATCATAAACTGATTGACAAAATCACGGCATTTACAGGGATAACATTTAACAAATCGTAGATCGATAAATGTTTTTCGGTTTATTACTTTAAAATACTGACAATTGATTAATTTTAAGCGGCTACATTACCCATGACAAACCGCAAAGAATCATATTACCCATATACGCCTTTGCCCATTTAGTTACCATCAGAATTCTGTCAAAACTTCCCCCAAAGTCCACGAAATGGCATTTCAGAGACTCTAAATTTAAAAATTTCCTTGGGCCTTCGGCCCTCGCCACCCCCTTATCAAAAAGAACTTCCTACGGAACTGCATGCTTCTGTAATATGTCTGTGCGTAAAATTATTATTGTTTGTAAATTGTATTTTTGTTTGTAAATTGCGTTTTCATTTTCCGGATAGCAAACACCTTCGTGACTTCGTATGCCATGAAATATTCGGAAATTTCTTTCGTCATTCGGAAATTTTTGGCCTACACCCCCCCCCCTCCCAACTATGCATGCTTAGCTACGGCCCTGGATTTGAAATATTGCATCTCGTACGAATACGTCGGATTTGAAATATTGCATCTCGTACGAATAAATCACTACTTTTGAATTAGCCTTTCTCACGATGACGAATATCCACCGTTTTTGGGTGGCATCTAATTCTCGTTAACCAATGCAGACAATTAAAACAATGTGAAGAGCAATTTTTCAAAATAAACTTTCCATTTACAAAGCAAATTTACCATCATTCGTCCAAAAAATTATAAAACATCGCTGTTATGTGGACTTATCTCGCAGACTTCGGCTGAAAAGCCACCCAAAAATGGCGGCGTGAGAAAAGCTAATTAATTTTGATCCAGTCCAAGGACTGAATTAATTTTGATCCCGTCCTATAAGACTGTCATCAGTATACTTCACCGGGTGTCCAATATTATCATGTGAGCAAAATGAAGCAATGTGGTTGGCTAATTTACTAATGAATTATTAATGAGTTTGACATTTCTATTTGAGGCCTTCGGAATTTTATGTTAGAATTCGGAATTTCATGAAAAGGCTTTTGGAATTTTATGTAAGATTCTTCAGAATTTTATTTGAGCAGGGCGTAGTAGAAACACGTGTTTTACTACGCCCTGATTTGAGCAACCGAAGTACGAACGCCTTTATGGTACCTTAGGCTACCCTAGACTACCTTAGCCTACAATAGACTACCTTAGCCTACCTTGGACTACCTAGGCGACAGATTTTGTGTATCCAATGCACACTGCATAGAGCGTTATTTATTATACTAAATATATTTAATATACTTAATTTATTTATTACTTATTATATGCTATTTGAACGCCAGGGCCGGGCAAAATTAACGAGTAAAAACGTTACAAAAGCATACTTAGATGTACAAATAACAGGAAATCATTATACGATTTATTATGCGAATAACTAATGATATAGTAATGCATGGTTGCACGCATATACAATAAACTAAACATTGTTTCAGAACACCGTATGCACTCATTTCGTATCGTTCTAGAACAGTGTTCCAAATGCACTAGAACTCTCCTCTATCTTTAATTTGAGGGCGTGTATAAAAAAGTACTAATACAGTGTCTCATACAGTATAACAACAATAAGTCTTGCTACTTTCTACATGTAAACATCGAACAGTCATGAGATTACTCATCGTTACTTTGGCTACAATATTCACGTTTACTGGTTTTTGTGAGTCATGTAGCCCGGCTGAGGGTCACAAATGGAAGTCGATTGCGGAATTAACCAAACTGGCACCGCTGGTGTTGCATGCCAAAGTCGTGGCAACAGCCAACCGAACGATACACCAATGGGAATATAATGCAACACTGAATGTCATCCAAGTTTACAAGGGGAAATTGAACGAAACTCTAATTGTAGTTGCGGGCTTCGCAAACTCGGCGTCTTGTCAGTCTGACGTTTTTGTCGGAGATGAGAAGATATTTTTCTTGGATGTTGGTCCGTTCAGAGCTAGGTATGATGATATATCTTCTGCTGTGGCAACGAATTCAAGCGAGACGTTTCAGGGAATTCTCGAAGGGCTTTGCTGTCCCTATACATCAGGTTGGTTTATTGTACATTTAAAGAGACAGCCCACAACTCACAAGCAAACTCCTATTTTCGATGACGTTATCATCATATAGCCATCGTCAGTATGTAGTTGTAGATGTGGGCGACTGGGCGGTTGTATGAGACTCTTTTAACTACGTTTTTAACACTATAATGAGAACAATTATAGACCACTGTGAATGATAGTGCTGGGCAATATTGAGTACTCTATGTGCCAAGTCAGGTGTAGAAAGTATTTATTGCATTTTGGGCTTTTGGATTGAATCACCCAGTAATGAAAACTAATATTTTCCCGCTGACAAACAAGTGTCGGAAGTGACCGATACTCACTTCTGGTATTTTGCGCTTATATTTTTGGTCTCAAAACTCGGAAATAGGTTACTGGTGCCGATGGCTACTAATCTTCAAATTAATCTGTATCGAATTAAAAATCTGGCATGGTATCCGACCCAGAACTAGTGCATGCTTGCAGCTATATATAGTCTTGACATACATTGTGGGGGAACATTAGAAAATTTTGAAATGTTATCATTGTTGCACATTGTTGAGAAATAATTATAATTTTAGGAAAATTAATCAAATACATTGTATATTATTTGCCAAGGGTCAACGAGATTATCCCTCTCTTCACAGCGCAAGCCGAGACACAGGGTCTTTTTTAAGAATTTGTCCGTAGGGGGGGGGGGGCAACTAGAGAAAGGGACCATACTAAACTGAGTGTGGAGAGATGACAGATAGTTGTTGGTGACAAAAAGTTTGGTGTGGTGTCATATGTTATAGTAGGGGTTATTTTCCCCCAGAAAAAGTTCGTATTTTTCCACCCCTAGGGGGGACTGCATTTCGTGTGTTTTCTGAAACAGATTTTTGGGTAGCAGCGTTATATTATACTGTAGATAGAATGAATCTTCACAGGGGCGTCGGAGCAGCTCGAAAATTAGTGGAGGGAGGTACACTTAGCGGTCGCCGAAGGCAGGTGACAATCCAGGGGGTTCGGAGGCATGCCCCCCGGAAAAAAATTTAAAATTAGAGTGTCTGAAATGCCATTTCCTGCACTTTAGACGGAGATTTACGGAGTTCTAAAAGTAACAAAATGTCATAAATATCTCAAACTATTATGTCCACACCCATAACTGATCGAAATAATATCATTAATTTTGTGGTTTATTATTGACCATTCGGTTAAAAAGTAGGAGGCCCAAAGACATTTAGGACCCTCCCATGCAACTAAAAAAGTGGAGGGGGGCAGCCCCCCCCCCGCTTCCGATGCCCCTGAATCTTCAGTACGTTAAGTACTTGCATGGTATGTTTATGTAAATGATACCACAACTCGGTCACCAACTTATTTAGCCTAGCTTTCCAACAACTCAAATCTATAGGGTCTGGGATATGCTATACACTTGGACATTTTTTAGAATCTAAGGTATTTACAACACAATGTTTAGCATTTTTAAAATTAAGTCATTGAATCATTTGAAGATAAAAGACAGGACATAAGATTCACAAAGCAAGGTTTAGTTACAGGGTTCGTAGCGGTCTTTGAAATCCTTGAAAGTCTTTAAATTTGAATGCAGGTCTTTAAGGTTAAGTCTTTGAAGTGTGTGAAAAAGCGAAGAAAGTCTTTAAAAGTCTTTAAATTCTTTAGTGATTATTTGATTATACGATTTCCTGGCTAATAAAATAGATTGATTGAAGCAAGATTTTCGCAAACATCGACGAAAAAGTGCATTTTAGGATGTGATTTGACGGGACTAATTACCTGGTAAAAATGGTGCTTATACATCGCAATTTTTCGACACCTGATTGTTCTCAAAGGTCTTTGAAAAGTCTTTGACAATAGGCAGAAAAACTCTTTGAAATTTTTTGGTCTTGGAGACTACGAACCCTGAGTTACTAAAATATCAAGCCTCCCTTCCAAATTCAATTTTCCTTCCAATGTTTCCCTTGTATTTCAGAGAAAAGGGACTTTGACTGGGGGAGGGGCAAAGTGGTTGAGTGAGGGGGGGGGGGTTTCCTCCCACAATGAATGTTGACAGGGTGGGTTGGGATTAGCCCCAAACTAACCTTCCCTCGTAGCTGTGCTCTGTCAGTGTGATCAGGCAGTAAGCCTTCGACTCAATCAGGTTGAGCTGCGTCCTTCGTTATTTAGGCAGTTCAAAAATAATTGATGTACTTCCAGGGAGAGGTCTTCAATCTTACATTACTCTCTCCTTGTTATTTGTGTATATATCTGCATGCCACATGTGGAATAATTTTCTCTTTCAGATTGTCCACGACCAAAATTTACCTGCCGTGGTTGTACGACGGCTGTTACATCGACCTGGTTTTTTATCATGTAAGTTTAAAAAAAATAGAGGTCATACTGGAAATATCCCTTATTCTCAGCCTGAATATAGTTTATTATTTAGTTCTTCTACCGCTTATGTAAAGCTCATTTTACATTGATAATAAAGATATGTATATGTTCCGATACAGTTGCAGTATGAAACAGTTTAAACAGGCTAGCTTCATCATAGACAGTTCGTAGTTAAATTTTAGCCCCCCCCCAATAAAACTCGTCCACAGCCTATGTGTGAAGTATATATAGGTATATCAGTTTATATCTTCGATTTGATTCCTTCATGAAAACCTATATAAATTCAATAAATAATAATGTTGAGGCAATTCATGAATATAATGGTACGTACTAATACTAGTACTACGTACGCCAAATGTATAATTCTTCAAATAGTCTAGGGTCATATTATATTGGAACTTAAATTGCTCATCAGTTGCGTTTTATGGGCAACACGATAAAAAAGTTGATGAATTTTAAAAGTTTACACAAGAAATTTCCAACAAAGTGATCTAAAGACATTGCATGCAGTCCTCGCTGATTCATTCGATTTATTTATTCTCTATAATTATTCGCTCTTGTTTCTTTAGAATGTTGGGCAGCACCAAATTATTCGTTGGTTGGTAAAGAATGTAATGGTTCAAACTGTATTATAAGGATTGCAAGTTTTATACAACATTTTTTTACGCTTTCGATGTCCGCAACTTTTGGTTTTATAGTATATCCAGGCATCCAGCCAAGTTTTGCGTCATTATTTATTTTATATAGTATATATATGTAGCATATTTTACGATAAACCAATCACGGAAAATCAATCATGGCTTTATTAAGCCATCATCTACATTTGTCATTTATAGTCTTTATACACGCGTAAAATTGTAAAAATCTCAAGTCTGTCAACAAATTGTGCTCGCACTGCTTGTACGAAGTTGTCAACAAGTTTGAAACAAGCTTTTAGCAACGCTATAACTTGTAACAACTTTGTTG
>CACRXK020013832.1:0-13629 GCA_902702795.2 Paramuricea clavata
GTATATTTGTTGCACTTTACTTCATAATGCCAGATGTTGTTTTTATGGCTAAATAACCTCACAGTTTTTTGAACTAGAACCTCCATCCATAAATGAATACTTTGTGTGAAAATTAGCCACACTATGTTAAATGTTAAGTGTTTAACTTGCATAAGTTTATGTTTCAACAATACATCTACAGGAGAGTTAACCCTAATGTTTATTAAACATCATATTCCTGTTCAGAATATGAACATCACAGGGCCTCTTTTAAGGATTTGTCAGAGGAGGGGCCATCAAGAACAATGGGTCCAACTAGGTGGTGAACAAGAAAACGGTGTCTGGGGGCCCTCTCCAAGAAAATGCTTGTATTTTAAGTGTCTGGGACTAGATATTCAGCATTTTTAGAAACATTTTTTATATATTTCATCCACTAGACAAAGATTTGGCCATGGGAATACTAAAACATTCTTCTTACCTAAGTTATTATTCATCCCCTTTTTGCTTATCGTTTACACAAAAAGGACCTGAAGCCCTGTTTTGGTCCTTCCAGTGAACTGGGGGGGGGGGCAACATAGTTCACTGAAGGACCAAAACAGGGCTAGGGAGAAAAATCTCCCTCCAGTCTATGGTATTAAAAGAGGCCCTGCAAATAATGTTTTATCTAAAATAACAATAACAAGTGAACATGTAACTGGAGTATAAGAAACATAATGCAACATTAAAAATAGTTTACTCCTTCTTAGTAATGCTCTGCATCAGTGACAGGAGAGCTGTATTTTGAAGTTGCATTTGATGCATGAGTTGTTCTTGTTGCCTTTGTTGTGCAGCAATGCTGTCAGTCAAGGCTTTAGTAAGAGCTTCCTGCTGTGAAGTAACACTATTTTGCTGTTGCTTTCTTTCTTCAGCTTCAATTTGTCTCAACCTCAATTCCTCCCTCTTAAGTTGGGCATCTACATCCGACTTCTTTTGCAAATAGGCAATTGTTTCACTACCAGTAGTCGACACTCTTCTTTTAGATTTCTCACCATCTTTACTTTCAGACTTTCTTTTTCTCTTTCAGCCAATGTTTCCATTGACAGTTGCCTCATTTCTACTGCCTTTCCTACCTCTGCAACAGAATTTTCTTTTTGTTTCTCTTCCAATACTTTATCATCATCATCCCTACTCCTAAACAATTCAATCATCTCCTCTATGGCGATTTCTACTTCCGATGGCTCAGGAGAGATTCCGGAAGCTTTTTCCTCTTCCCTCAATCTCCTCTTCTGCTGTTTCTGGAGTAGAGTATAGTGGTCTCGAACAGATTTTTGTGTCACACCAAACATTGGAGTATTTAGATCATTTAGTGAATCACTGATCATCTCCCAAGCATGGCCCCGTTGCTGCGATCCTTTTTTATAGTTCCATGGTTGAAATAAAAACATTTCACGAATTAGTACTTCATTATGTTCGTCCGTCCAGGTCATTGCTTTCTTGCTAAAATCATGAATGAACAAAATGTTAAAATAAGGATATGAGAACATATGTATTACAAATGACTAAAATAGTCACAAAACACATAACAAGATATTGGGGCCATGCCACCTGGGGAAGGCGGTGTAACATGAAGGACCCCAACTTGAAGAAGCACTAAGAAGTGGCTCTAAGTTAAACAAGAGCCTATAACTTTAATAGGAGCCTCTAACTTGAAGAACAGTAATCAGTATGCATCCTATCATCAGCCTCATGTTAATAGGACCCCTGTTAATGTTTTTCCTATACCAGGTGGTCAAAAGGAAACGTGTCTTTCTCTTTTTGCAGGCTTCTATTCAGGCTATGATTTAATGATTTAATTTAAACTTTCCAAACTATACTTTTAAAATCAAAATGCATGATTCCCATTCCTACTGATTTATACATCACACTATTACGAAACACTTTTAGCCAACTATTAACTCAAATTACCATTTTAATTAGTTTCATATCGCTCGAAACGGCCATAACGGTTATAAAATGTTTATAAATATATTACAACTGAGCTAATATTTCATTTACTTTGAAAATCAAGTAGTTCGTATATAAATTATCGGTATTCTCGCTCTTTGTCAGCATAAACTTACTAAAAGATTTGAATTTAATCCTATAATCTTATTAAGTTAATCGTATGGAAAACAAAACAGCTTTAAACAACTAAAACTGCGAAATTCTTACCTTGATGTCTTCTGTTCAATCTCCGCCATCTTGAAAAATCCAGGACGCGTTCTTAACGTGCCGTTTCGTGGCGTCGCCGTCAAAGGAAGCAGCCAGAATGCTGCGACGCATGCGTGTTATGGACAACTCACGGCGGCGTCGCCAAAATGTGTAGTTTCGTAAACTCGCTATTCCCGAGCCGAGGGCGCCGTGCGAGGGTACTAATTCCCCCCGGCTATTTACACCCGGGGAAACGAAAGCATTAGCGGAGTCTAAAGTTCATCAAATATCGCGGGCATGGGTCACCAACGGTGTTGGGTGGGTGGTCATCCTCACTGACCTCAAAAATATGGCGGACTGTCATGAATAGCGGACACTGATTGGTTCTATTTAAACGATGACGACAGCGAAATAGCGTTTATTTCTTGATTTGACTATTTGATGATGATTCATGATTGATAAATTTCTTGCGAATATATTTCATTTTTGCTCGCATTTTTGCAATATTTTGTAAATTTCAAAAGCTCTCTCCGAAAGAAACTTCGAAAGAATCGGCTAAAAGAAGGGAGCCGACGTTAACGAAGGTAAGTTTGTTTTAAATATTGATTTTATAATGGCTTTAAAACCCGACGGCGTTTGCGTATATGAAACTGAACAAGACAGAATATAATTTCGCTCAGTGTATCTTTAATATTGATTCACTTTTTTATTATATTGAATTTTTTAAATAAATAAAAAAGAAAGCAAAGTTATTTGCAAGCGAGAATTTGAAATCATTTTATTGCAAACTCAAAGTTTATCGATAAAGCCATTTAATTAAAGGCAGTTTAGTTAAACAGCACTTTAAAACGTTTTGCGAAGCGTTTGTGGTTGAATTTTACCTTATATTGAGGCTGATATTACGTATAATAACATACCTAACATATATATGTCGGGAAATTAATAATTTTGTAATTAAAAGTGATATTTTTAGGCGATTTTTCATTTGTAAGAATATTCTTAAAGAATTATCGTGTTACCATGACAACTACTTTAGAACTTCATGTTCGGAAAATACAATGGTTTTGTCAGCAAGGCGAGGGTTTCTGCATGCATGTATTTTCTAGTACACTTACTATTATCAGAAACAATTTTTTCTCCCCTCCCCCTCCGGACGGCAGAAATTTCCTCCATGGGGGAGTATGGATCTTTTCTGGAACGACCCAATTGGACTTTGGTTGTGAGCAAAATGTAAACAGACAATTACCAGTAACCAGTATTAACTTACTACATCCCTATTATTTACCTTAGTTGCGGAGCAGTTGTGCTGTTACTAATACAACGGAATGTGGTTTCAAATGACAGTCATTTTATGGCGATGATATTCCAGTAAGACATTGGTCATTTGTTTCTGTTTTAGTATTAGATCGAAAAGGTGGTTGCAGGTATTCAGATCCTGGAGTGCTGTGAAATGGCCTTAACCTCGGGCAATTATTAAGTAATATGAGTGGTGTGATAGGAAATTTTTGATTCATTGTGATTGACTATAAATAAAAGTAGAATGGTGAGAATGATGATGATGCTAGTGAAATACAAGTTGTGATGATACTGGTGATGCACAACTTGTAATGAAACTGCTGATAATGGAAATATATTGTACATACCAATTGTAATGAGACATAAATAATATAGAGATTGGCAGTAATGAATGTGTATGACATGATCAATTGTGCTGGCGAGAAGGCAGAACTTGCATGGGTGCATTCTGGTATATTGTGTGATATTGCCATGGTCTGGGTGAATGCCAATATATTGCCACCTAGATGAAGTCTAGTGAAGATGAAGTCCCATGCCATTTTGTGTTCAAAACTAAGGTCATGTACTCATCAGCTCCAATCATAACTGGGAAAGTTGGTTGAAACTATGTGCACACATATGTATTCATTTTTCCCCCTCATGAATTATATTGTTTGCACAAAAAATATGTTATTTCATCTAGAAACAGCCAGTGAATGTTTGTTTGAATTTGGTATGTTCACTCTGTGACAAGTGAAAGTGACATATAATTCATGCATAATATGGTGATCTTTTGTTTCGGGATGTACAAAATGAAATTTACTTACTGATAAAATTCAGTGTAACCATATTTATTAAGCCTCTGTGTCTCTCTGTTAAGCCCTATCTCCATGGAAAAGAAGTAATTATAGTATTCTCATCAAGTGGAATAATTGACCATCATTATGGAAATTATGAGCCAAAGATATTTGAAAACACAGTATGATATGTCAATCTAGGTGCACAACTATCAGTGTATTATTTGTAAAAAAGGGTAGCAGTCACAATGGCAACAATAACATTTGTGTGGTTAATCTGGTTGAAGCAGAGAATTTAATCGCCTGATACAAGGCATGTTTTCTTGGGGTTGTAGCAAAGGTGTTTCATGAATTCTAAGACAGCCCAGTTGCTGATGTTGCCAATTGTATTGAACCAAAGCTATTAGACAGGGTACAATTACACCTTTTTTCTAAGGTATTTATTATATACTACAGTATAAGACACAACTGACAAATGAAGTATTTCAGAACAATATTTAGTAAACCCTAAAATTATTAATGACTTGTTGCCATGACTAAAGTTATCAAATTTCATAAATCATGAACTAATATTAGTAACTACAAATGTAAACAAACAGGTGAATGCACACCCAGTACAGACTGTTATTTGCCTTTAGACTGCTAAGTCTGGTTTTTGCTTACATTTATATGTCAGATTCCTAATAATTTTGTTACTTTATACATGTCCTTCAGGACTTCCTTCTATTATTTTTCATATTTCAAGATCACTGGATATTATTTCTCATGATTGGTACTCCCCCAGCCATTTATACCCCCTTCTTCCAGACAATGAGAAACATCCCAAAAAATAAATATGAAATTAACTCACACACAAAGGTTTCAAGATACTGTGTATAATTTCATTCACAACTGTATTTTAAACTACATACATACGGAAACCAACCTGTTACTGTCAAAATATTCTGCTTTGATAACTACATGAGTGAACATGAAAAATTTCGAATTCGTTTCCATAGATGTCCCTTTCACTATACAGGCACAAAACTGAGTATGTATCCTTCCATGAAAGTACAATAAAATCCCAAGTGATATTCTTTGGTCAATACATGTACGTGAAAATTACTTATAATCATTATTAAACAACAATGTTTATTTAATTTTTTATAAAACGTCGTACACAAGCAGTTGTATGGATACAACATAGACAGTTTATTTAATAAGACAGATCACTCGACCAGTTTTCTCTCAGTTCGATCCTCGATCTTTGATAAGTATTACTGTTCGCTATTCCACAATTTGTTGAAAGAAAGCTCGTAGAATGCATAGTTTTAATATATACTCACTTTAAATCTCACTAGGAAAGTTTTATTTATTGTAAAATAATAAAACTCGAAAACGTCGCGCCTTCGCGCTGCCATGTTTGACAAAATCAATCGGCTCCGCTCCCCTCGGATTCAAAACTAAATTATTACGAAATGTCCAATATTTCTGGACACACGTGACCAGTGTTTACCAGGGCCTTTGCTTCCCGTACCAGAGCCTCTGAACCGCGCAAAGGCCCTGGGTACGAGGTTGTTATCCCGGTAGAAACAGGTTTTAATGTCTGGTACGATTCATAAACTGAGATTCCATGATATTACAAAAAGAATGAATTTAAGGAAAAATTCATATGCATATGATTACGAATAGCATTGACATAGAATATACTTCAAAGACAGAAAATTTTGAATAATATTGTTATTTTCTTTACATTTTGAAAATATTTTTTTAAAAATTCGTCAGGCCCGCAACTAGACCCGCGGCTCGCAATCGTGTTAGCATTTTTCTGCCCGCAGCCCGCATTTTTCTGCCCGCAGCCCGCATTTTTCTGCCCGCAGCCCGCATTTTTCTGCCCGCAGCCCGCATTTTTCGACCCGCAGCCCGCATTTTTCGACCCGCAGCCCGCATTTTTCGGCCCGCAGCCCGCATTTTCGGCCCGCAGCCCGCAACCCGCAGAATAGTTAAACTCTCTCACACTACGCTTCTGATTGATCTTCATGCAGGGGGCAGTGGTATAAAAAGGTAGTTACTACTAACGATCAAAACCGTGTATTGAAAAGCAATTGCACTCTAAAACCACTCTGGTTAAAATATTCCTGATTAATCTAGAAATAACTCTATTTGGGTTAACTTAATTAATATTAATGGTAAATTGCCTTGTTACTTTTTCTACTTTACTGTAGCTAATTTGACCAGAAATCCTATGGTTAAATTAATCAGATTACGATCATAGGAAGTGGGAGAAATATATCCAGAAATATTAAATTAACCTAAATAGTGTTATTTCTAGGTTAACCAGGAAATGTTAGCCATGTACAAGTCAACAGATTGTATCTATTCCCAGGTGTTAAGTCGCTACCCCTACAATTAAGGAAATGATGACATTCTCTGATTGGTCAATTTTAATTTTGTCCTCGTGATCAGTTGCAATAAGGCTAGTTCAAACACATTACCAGTTTTGACGGCGATTTTTATCATCTTGGGGGATCGATGTGTTGGAATGGCGACGTGTACTTCGGAAAGGCAATGCTCATGCCTGCTGTACACCGTAGCGTAGCCAGTCCAACAATTTAGTCCTGTTATGCAAATTCAAAAATATTATCATTATTCATTTCTTTAGAAATTGATTGTTTTCACAGTCAATGAACACGAAAATATTTGCATAGCGGGGGTAAATCATCGGGCTGGCTACGTTATACTACTTGTATACACGAAAGAATTAAACTTGGTATATCTGAGGTAACTGCCTCGCGTAGCGGCCAGCTCAGCATGTTTTTGTGAGGACTTAACCTCTCGAGGCTTTGAGGAAAATATAATATCTATCGTGTTTGGTTTTTTCACTTCGCGGGGAAAAAACCTCAACGTCTGTGGATGTTGCGAGCTTAGTGCTAAGCTGTTTGAATAAACTAGTCAATGAGACCCATAGTGTCTTCAAGAGATTTTGGTCAAAATGGCGACAATAGAAGGAAATGCATGTAAACGATCTTATCAACGATGTTGCTCTTAGTCGAGTTTTCCAAACGTGTGCGGTGAAAATACATATGTGAGTTAGCCACGCGAGGCGGTTAGCTCAGCAAGTTTCTCTCGTGTGCGGCAGGTTTAAAGGCAATTCATGCACTTAAGGCCACATAAAATAAATTCCTTGATTCTCATCGCTAGACTTTGAAAGAGCCGGGAGGTTTATATTTTATATTTATATAATTTATCATCAATAAATAAAAACTGATAATTCCTAACATTTAATATTTCTGTGATTTCCAAAGTGAAGTGTCACAAACCAAAATGAACATATTTCTCCACGAACAATGACTGAACCCTTCAACTGAATGCGAAGTTCCGTTAAAATGCAATGAAATTTCTTTCAAGGTTCTATTTGTTTGAAATTGGCAGTTTAAAATGGCACTAAAAACCCAATTTTAAATATAAAAAACTTAACTGTCTTGAAATATTTTGTCGGGCGGTTCATTTATATTGTATAACAAAATATAAAACAATTTCACGCGGCTCTTAAAATACAGTCGGGCGGTGATGAGAATCAAGGAATTTATTTTATGTGGCTTAATCGCGCTCGTCGGGAAGAGAAAATCACTAGTGTTAACGGGGCTTTAGAACAGAATAGAATAGAATAGAATAGAATAAAACATTATTTATCCACGCTTCCCTCATCATCCGAAGATGTTTTTCATGAGGGGCGTCACATAATTTAATTATATACATAAATATCACTCTAATATAAAAATAGTCTAATCAGGTTAAAGGTAACAAGTCGCTGCAGCTGTTCCCATGGACTTGATTTCATGCGATCGCATGGACAAAATTGTGTCCTCGTCCCATGATGTAAGCAGCTCATGCGACATTTCCCTGGGAAAAAAATTAATATTGACCAATCAGAACAAGTCAAATCACCATACATCATATCTCTTGTCTCAAGAACTTGACGCACGAGAACTTCGCTCAAAGTGATCCCAAACCCTCACTGCCAGTGATCGCTAGCAAATGTTGCTCCGTTGTGTCATATCTCAGGGGAAAGTCCACAAATGCAACTTCTTTTCACATAATTATGCAGAATGCAAATATACCTTACAATTACTCCGTCTCTCTAACAGAGCCTTATAGAATGATTCGTTTAATAGAGATTATGGACAAAAATTTAAAGTGCATATAAGAGTCACTACTACATTATTAATTTAACTATTGTTTAATAATATAGACTTTACACTATACTATTATATCTAAAATGTACATATATACATATAATAATTATTCAACAGAGGCTTGTTGTATGAAGGCGGGATAGCTCTATCCTCCAGATAGTAATACTTTCAACCGTGGTAAAATTACTTGAAACGCTTTAAAACTGTGGATATGAACCTCACAATTTAATAGAAAGAAAACTAGATGTAATATTTCACATCAGACTATGAGGACTGGACTGGATTTCAAGTGCCCGCAATTTGATCAAATCTGAGGCGAAGCGGGGGGTGGGAACAAAATGCGAGGACTTTATAACAAACACCCCCGAGGGTGCGTCCAATCCCGGACTCACCGAACCTGCAAGTATGTTTGGTTTTTATCACATGCCACTTCGGTAAAGTACTAAAAAGTACTGACAGAGCGAATTAAAGAAGAATTTACCCATTTTAGTATATAATTTCTTGTTTGGATAACGAACATTTTAGCCGCCAACATACTACGCAAACAAACAAACTTATAGGCTTAAATTGAAGTTAAAAAAGTTCTCTACAATATTCCCTTATTCTTGAAAAGAGAAAATGCACATATTCTGCGAAAACATTGCCAAGATTTATATAAATCTGCCCGTGCCGAACAAATTTCGGCGGCCATCAGAATATTCCATTTTCATCAAACAAAAAAAAAATAAAATTATAAAACAATTAAAAACTGTTAATTTATTTTTTACTTAAATTTTCGTCTGAAATTTGTTCAAATCGCTTCATAATGGCCGCCGCCGAAACATCGATCTCGAACCCACATCCTATAAACACACGTCAGCAGGTGGGTTCGAGATCTAGATTGAACGCACCTCCTCTTTGCCAATTGGAAAGCCGCTAATACGCTAGGTATGAGATAAGAAATCCAGTCCAGTCTGAATTGCATTCCACATCGCACAAACACGAATAAATCACTACTTAATTAAAGTGAGGTGATTATTAATTTTAATCCAGTCCAAGGACTGAATTAATTGTGATCCAGTCCTAGGACTGGATCAATATACTTCACCTGCAGGTATCCAGTTTTATCATGCGAGCAAAATAAAGCAATATGGTTGGCTAATTTACTCATGAATTATTAATCAGTTCGAGATTAATAAATACTAGTATTTGCGCGTCTGGGTTATACAATCAACGGACAATTTCAGAAGCGTGAAAAAAAATACTATCCGGTGAATAGCGCTATCCAGCTTTCGTACAACCGACGCCAGATAGTATATATAAAACCGAGATTCAAATATTTCGCAGGAAAAATACTTACCTAGTGGATGGATCTTGTCAGTGGCAGTTGATTTTGGGTTGGTTGAATTTTATATCTCATTTAAAGTACAGTATATCACTTTCTTCTTCGTCGTCTGTAATCTGTTGTGGTGATATAAGACAAATTCGAAATAAGAATAATTTAGCAACAAATGCAACAATCTAGCAATCAAATTGTTCACCATTTGTGAGAGTATATTTCTGTACTGCAATGAATGCACAAAAAATTATGTTAGAACTTTTGGAATAACGCGAAAACTGCCAAAAGAGCTAAACATTTTTGTGCAAAGTTTCTTGCATTCATTTGTTGGTGCACGCATTTACAAGATATAGTGATGCGTCGAATAAAAATCTTAATCGTTTTCAGCTTGTCCACCAATTTTTGGATTTTCTAAACTTAATTAAGGCAAAGAAACCTTAATATTTTAGCTTATTAAACTTGTCAAGTACCAAAAAATATTGCACGGTACTTCTGAATTCGGGAATTCTGAATTCGGGAATTCTGAATTCGGGCCAGCCGGGGGGGGGGGGGGGGGTTGTAGGGGCCACACGCTGAAAAAATGCCCCGGGAAAGGTTAATCCGGACCTGACTGACCTGCCTCAATAAGCTTTCAAAGCTTTCCCATTCAGAATCGTCAGTGCTAAATATTCCACGATCTGTCATCTCAGCTGCATTAGATTCAGCGTTTCCATCCGTCGTGGTCTGTATTGAGAGCACTTTCTTCACCAGGCTTTCGCTGTCATTCACTGGATCTTCAGGAAAAACTTTGAGCTTGCGAATATGTTCATTCATCAGTAATACCTCCTTATTAAACTTACATTCCTGTGCAATTTGGAGGGCGACCTGAGCATGGTCTAAAGCCTTAGCCACGTTTCCATGTATTTGGAAATAATTGCTTTTCAACATGTGGAAGCCGACCTGTAAGAACCAGTAGAACATGACGTTAATATTTTCCCTTGTGTTATAATGCCGAATATGATGATAAATATGATACATATTATGATATATATCAAAATCTATTCATTTTTTATCATGGGTATTTCACACAACTTTTACATAACCGCATTTTCAAGTAGCTATATGAATAATTATTAAATATCATTTTATTTCCATGTTCAAATTCAAGTTATCAATTTTGAGAGATTTCATTTTGTGAGCCTGCTATTTGTCATTGTATGCAACCCGAAGTCATGGCGTATGAGGATTGCCCGCGTGTATAAGAAAAATGACTGATAATTAAACGAAATAATTTAAAAGAAGACAGATTAATTGAATTGTACCGACGCCTGATCTCGCTTATGATAAACAGTCCAAAGGCATTGCGTACTCTCACAAGAAACATATTTTGATGTAGAACATTCCCTCAGCTGAGCGCAAGGCTACTGTAGATAAACGTGGGCACCTGTAGTTTGCAGATACGATTAAATCCTCTGTTAGATTGCTCTTGACCAACCTTAACGTTTACACATACTATAGCACGGTCCATCGGTAGATGGTATTAAAAGTAAGCATGCTTTATGCAACAAACCTTTTGTCTAAGAGAAAGACCATGCCACAATTGACTTTCTAACTCTTCCAGTGAGCTACTTAACACAGTAGCAAACTCCTCGTTGTCTCCACTATCAAGATAAAACTGTATGACAGCCTTGGATCTTATAAGTAGTATTTTTCTTCTTATTTTCTCCCATGTTTCTTGAATTTGATCCTTAAGTGTGGTACATATCTGTTCAGCTTTATCAGTATATCCAATCACATGATTAGCAAGCTCCAGTGTACAATGACTTTGGTTCAGACATAATTGGTGATATGCATTCGAGAGGTGGAGTTGAGCTTTAAGTTCAACGTTATTGTAGTCAGATAGTAAGCGACTAGCAACAGCTAGAGATTTCTGAGCTTTACCAAAAGTTCGTTTGATACAATATAACTTGGAAGCCAAAAACAGACATTTACAGAAAAGAATCTTTTGAATATCATTAGCAAGATCCCAATTGGGTTTTTCAGTTACATTTATTTCCTTACCTAATTCAGTAATCAACTTCATAGACGTTTCAATCTCATTTTTCTCGCATAAAGCTGCAGCTTTCTCATACTTTAGAAGTGAGATAATATCCGAATTGTCTTCATCTCGTTTATACACAGTGAATAACCTTTCTATTGCATCGTTGTGGGCAATCCACTCTCCGTTTCCTCGATATTTTGACAGCTCTTTGTCAATCTCATTAATTCTCTTACCAACTGATGAAACCTTTGAAGGTTTTGTATCCATTTCACCACATTTTCTCTTTCGCCGTCGTTTTCTTTTGTTAATGTTTACCATCAGTGGCTCTTCCTTCAATTCATTTAAATTACTAAGGGCCTAAAGAAAAAAATGTCCCAAAACGTCTGAATCAATTACAATTTTGTGCCGCACCTGTATCACTTACAGAAATCGAGGTTTAAAGGTCAGGATTGATGGTATGGGGCAACCAAGACAATAGTGAGCTTAAACAAGCGACATTTTCGTCAACACGGACGTCACACGAAAATTGGTATAACTACTTTTGGCGGCATTTTGTGTTGAAGATTACCACAAACTAACACAAACGCGGTGTTTAATCCAGTCCACCCCCTCAGCAATCTGATGTCTGTGTTGACAAAAACGTCGCTTGCTTAAGCCCCCTATTAACTAGCTGGGACCTTGATAAACATGAGCCATGGCTGTGATTATAGCATCAGTTAATAGGCTGCAAGAATAAGGCTCGAAAAACAAGTTTGCTTTGCAGTACAAGGAGAAGAGGCGCAAGAAGTGGGGGGAGTGAAAAGTTGGGAAAAGATGGGGGCATGGAAAGTAACCATAACCTCTGGACTGGGTACTTAAGAGGGCCAGCTCAATTAAATATGTCTTCCTAAATTTGCAGTTTCCTAACATGTTTGGGCACCCACACAAGTTGTTGGAGTTCTCAGTTGCCTGGTTACTTTGGCTGCATGCCTGACACTGATATACATATATCTCATATGGTTGATGGCCGTTGTTATTACAGTACATTACATTCAGTGTTCGAAAACATAACGTTTTGCGCTGCCTTACTTATATTATCTACTCAGTATAGACTATTTATGTCAGTTTACAACAATTGTAGTATTACTTTTCTAACTATGTTTATCGTTGGAAACCGATAAGTCCGTAGCGAGGATCGAACCAACGATATCAGAGGCGAAAGCGGCTAAATCTGACGACTGTGCCACCGAAGGTCTTCAGTCAAAGTCACGAGGATCAAAAGTTTGAGCTTTTCTCAAATAATTACCATAATTGAACCGAATAATAGTTACATGTACTACAGCTGATCGGTTAAAAAGTTACTTATCATCCGGCGAGGGATTTGTATTAATATTTTAATTTTCTAGTTTATTAAATGTTTGTTGTTCAATTTATCATGCAGCATCTTTAATTTGTTTCCATTTTCCAAATTTAATCCATGAATTTAGACAAATATGATAGCAATAATAAATTTATTAAAAAACGACGTTTCGAAGTCTTTTTGACCTCATTTACAAGTTCAAATTATTACAGAAAACGATTAAATTAAATAAATGTAAATAGCGTTTACAAATAATTGCGCAAGCAAACATGACAGTTGCAATATTAAGCACTCTAAGACACTTAATTAATATAATTAGAATAATTAAACAAGCAAATCGAATAGTAAACAATTAAACAAACAATAAAACAACACTAGACGCACAATTATGCTAATATAGAATCTTGAGTAAATAGTTTTGAGCGTCTCGAGTCCGATTGTTTGTTTAAACTAGGTTTAAGATCTTTAATAAATAACATTTCATAGAGTAAACACTCGAACTTTCCCCGTCATTTTCTCAATACCTTGAAGTTTTTCTCGATGTTCTTTGCGTCCTC